>JBCHJU010004131.1:0-12314 GCA_039654505.1 Plocamopherus imperialis | reverse complement strand
TCATCCCCGAAGGGAAATTTGTCTTTTGGTTTTTGACCGAAAACCGAGCGTCAGCCGCAGAGCAGCGCCGCAAACGGGGGCAATTAGTGTAAATAGCCTTGCCCCAAGGGATAAATCACAATGTCCCGCACGAGATTCAAACTCCCAACCTTCGGTTGTGAGCCGAACGCACAACTGACTGTGCCACTGTGACCACTATGCTCACCACAAATGTTCTTTGGATAACCATCACTGATAAAAAATTCTGTCATACTCTTTTCTCGTTTGTAAAAAAATTTTTTTGTTTTTTTTTGTTTTTTGCATTAGTCATTAAAATTGAGAATAAGGGTGTATCTTTTGAAGCTGTTGTGGGAGTAGGGGTAGTGAGTAGATATAAAATTAAGATAAAGTGGCTGTCTGTGACCTTGTAAAAATGATGATTGAAATTCCTCCAGACATTAGATATAGCTGTCAAGAATATCAACTGAAACTGATTCATTAAAAAGATGGAAAAAATAAAAAAGAAAGAATACTTTTACATTTAAATTAACATTTTGAATTTCAAATAATGAGGATTGATGTGCTTCTTCCAATGACAGATATTGAGAGGAGAAAAGTATATGTGAGTTTAGTCCTAGATGTAATGTTTGTTCCTGCCATGTTGGATACTTCCTCACCAGAGTTTGCCAATCTGTACAGAAATATGACAAGAGGGGTAAGTCACACACTGGTATTGAAAATAAGGACTTTGATCAAAGTCATCTCTATATTTTTCTCATAGAAGAATTGCATTTATTACCGATAATCATACAATTTTTATGATATAGCTCTTAAATCTCTTCCTAAAATTATTACAGTAGACGCCGGCTAAGTGCACGGTGGTTGGGAGCAAGCTTGAGCGTGCACTTGTCCGAAGAGTGCGCTTAGGTGGCGGCCGAAATTCTGTCTTCATTTTCACTTTATGATTTTATGGCCTCGTCACACTGAAATGATAATGTAAATGAAGGCCACCTGGGCACTAAATTCACTCTGCCTGCCTGGACCTCACATTACTGCCACACGATTTATGTGAATGGTTGCCGGGAAAACTAGCCGGGTGAATGGTTAATGCTTTAATGCTTAACTTTTATCATTTGCCCAGGTTGTTGTGCTTTATCTTTGAGAAATCTAAAACTTTGCACTTTATATTTTCTCCTATTCAAGCGATTGCTTAAATATAATTTCTAGTTTTTATTTATTGAGTTTAAAGGATTTTTTTTTTTAATCCATTTTGAATATTTTTAAGAATATCAACATTTTTAGGTGACCCATTAAGTTACTGTTTATGATGCGTTCTATGGTTTACGATGTTTACAAGATACAGATGTTATTGATATGGATCAATAATTTTCTGGTTTATACCTGTCTCCTTTTTTCCAATGTGGAACAATATTTACATTAATGTTTATATGTTTATGGGAGTAGAAGTTATTGTGATTATTTTCATTTATATCATATCATATCGAAATAAGGGTGGTATAGGTATACTACCTTTAGATGCCCTGTACTTATGATATAACTGTATGCCAGATACAATGCTTAATATGATTAAAGCTTGATAAGTATGCATGGAATATTAAAGATATTTACATTTTAGTACATATCAGTCTGTATAGAAATTCAATTACAACAAAAATATAGTCTTAACAAAGAATTATGACAATAGAAATAATTTCAATATAGAAGCATTAATAATGATAGCATCAATAACATTTTGATTGATGTCTATAGGTTTATATGTTTGGTTAAGTTCCAATGCTTTCACGAGGTCAAACGCCCTTTGAATGCCCCGACATACATTGTACAGGAAAAGTAGCAAATAAATTACAGTTTTGGATGATGATATTTATATATTTTTTAAATAGTAAAAGACATCTTTAAGAAGGACAAATTACATATATTATTAATGTTATTTATATATAACATATATTATATTTATATATAAAGTATATTTATGTAGTGTAGGAGCAGAGTGCTGTCTAGAGACAGATTGATGTATTTGACAAACTGCTTTTATATTATTTTGTTATACCAGGTAGCTTGCCTCATTATTTCACTTTTGTTGCACAGACTGATGGCAGGGTAATGAGATATCTTTTGGAAATGTAATGGGATATTTTATTGAGATAAAACAAAAATGTGCCATTGCCTCCTTGGATGACAGTATACCAGCAGTGTTACTGCATTTAATCATCTTTCTTTTTGTTGTTTTAATTTGTAGGTTTTTTATTCTTGTTGTTTATTGTTTTTCTTAGTATGTTCCAATGGTTTTGTTTTTGTTCTCTTTTTTGCTATTTTTGTTTTCTAGTTTTGTTTTCACAATTGAAGAAATCGTATCATTATTGCTTTTATTTTCTGCCGTAGTGTTTTAATGCTTTTACTTGTCTGCTTATTACTTTAGGCTTCAGAGACACTTCTCCATACAGTTCCAAATTTGTCCTTCCTTTACATGGAATTTGAATCTATTGGGTGAGTTTCAATCATTTTTACATATTTTTGCTTTGAAACCTTAAACATTTTGTTGAGAAAAAAAATTGAAGTAGAGGACAAAAAAGCAAAAAACTTGAAAAAAAAAGACAAACTAAAAAACTCCGAAGCCAACAAAGGCAAAACAAAATAAAGTAAAACTATACATGGACTCTTTCTGATATTCTTTACAAAGTTGAGTATTATTACAGACATTTAAATCATTTAGAAGCTGATTTTGAATAAATTATTCTTGTTTCTCTCCTTTTAAGTCGATGTAATATAGATTTTTTAATGTTTGATGATGCATGAAGAAGTTTTGAATCATGCTACAATTAAGACTGATGAAATTGTTTTGATGTGTAGGAAATGTGATGTATGTTAATTGATAATTGAAAAACAACGCTAAGCGTTGTTTATGCTTTTTAAACAATGATGAGCTTGAATAGTTCTGCTTTCAATAATTGCACAAATGTTCATCAAATATACAGGGAATACTTCCATGGAAAGGCCAATTGTTCTTATGTGAGATTAAATGCAAGCATAGTTCTCAACACAGACAAGACAGAGGAAATTATTTATGCTATAGCCTATGTTCTTGCCAATTCGCAACATTCTGTTTACGGAACCTTTGGATCTAGCGGAATATCATTTGGAGATGAAATCTTTATATTTGAAAATAAAGAGGATGTGGCAAAGAGAAAATCTGGTAGGTTCACTGAGTTTTTTTTCTTTTAACAAAACATGTAGTCCATGTAGGCTGGTTATCAAATAGAGTAATTGTTCTTTTTGCTTGCCTATAATTAATTTGTATATCACAAAGAAACAAAGAATATTCCTTAACCCAAACTGATTGGAGAAATCAATTCAAGGTTCTATGGAAAGTAACTTCAAGTCATTATTGTGTTTTATGTGAGACTACTTACTGTCTCACTCTATAATGCTTGACACAAATATGAACTAAAATGAATATATCTGATACTAGTATTAGTGGATCAGTCCTGATTGAAGATGAATTACAATGCAAAGCCTGTCATGAAGAAGAAACATTCTTTATTGAAGATGGAAAGTAAACATAGAACTGATTTAAAGAATTGTTCAAGAAGCATGTCTTTAAAACCATTTTTAAACATATTCATACTTTTTTCAGCAAAGCAACACATCATCTGCTTGGTGCTTTCTTTAACTCATTCTCTACTAGTCTACTGAATATTAGCATGGTTTCACTCTTTGACTGCAATTTGCCCATATATGCTGATTTAGCTCATGGTACATAAAGAATTTAAAAGTAGAGTTCATGATATTGCTTGTGCAGTGCCATCCTTTCTGCTGCTGTACAGTCTTTTCCCAGATCTCTCTCAGTATCATCACTCATTCTTTCTCTCAGTCTTCTATTACTCTACCATAAGGCACTTTTCTTTAAAATGCCATTCTATTGAAATGTGGGTGTCTTTTATGTAGTAGAAATTTGCTAGTTTCTTTTTTCTTTTTTCCTTTATAGATTTGATGGGCCAATCTTTTTCTTTGTTCAGTTTATCAGGAAGGGTTTTTAAAAATTCTGTGTACATGAAGATTTTCACTTTTTTTTTTATCTGATTGATCTGATTTTAGCAAATACAGTCAAACCTGCCCATAACGGTCACCTAAGAACACACACAAATGTGAACGTTACGGACAGGGGGCCATTATGAACAGGGAGTGCCCTCACCCCCCTCCTGCCCCCCCCCCCCTAAAAAAAAGAAAAAAACAAACAAAAGCAAACAAAAACAAACAAAACAAAACTGGCCAACACGGAATGGCCACTAGAAAAATAACAGGACTACAAAGCAAACTCTGCGTAGAAGTAGAGGTAGAGGCATCTCGCATTATGCCCTGACACTGTCATCCCAAAAATCCCCCGAAGAAGAAAGCTTCTGTATAGTGCAATATCCACATTGTGTGCTCATAACACAAAGGACGAGACAGGCCGCCTGCTATGTGATCGTACAACTTTTTTCCCGGACAGTGACAACGCTGTTAACCATCAGGTACTCATTTTACTCCTGCTTGTGTTGAGAAAATTTGTGTAAGGAGCCTTTTCCAAAGGGTCAACTTCGCACCGGCCCGCTGGGATTGGAACCCAGTATCTCAGTCTACCTACACTACGAAAGCAGTGCGTGGCCTTACAGTGTAAGGAGGCGGGTGAAGGCGTTCCGATGTCGGAATTCTCTACCCAGACTCTAATCTTCCATCAGAGCTTGAACCCAACAGGGTCAATGATAGATCTATGATATTCAGCAGGGCAAATTTTTCAGGTAACTAATATAAGCAGAAGTGACCGTTATGAGCAGGTGATGTGACCGTTTTTGTTTTTTTTTTAAATGGCTGGCTGTGGTCGTGTTGGACAGGTGACCGCTTTGGACAGGTTAAAAATATAGCAAAAAATCAAGGGGGTCACAGAGAACTGGCCGTTAGTACAGGTGGCCGCTATTGACAGGTGACCGCTAAGGCAGGTTTGACTGTATATGTTAATGAAGAAAGTTAACAGAGAACAAAAAACAAAACAAAACAACAAATGAGATAAACAAAAATAAAAACAAACAAATATTTCAACAATGTTTTTTTTTTTTTTAAACATGTAGATCTTATCCTGAGAAATACAATACAGATAAACATTAATGCATTGTTAATTATTTTTGTTTCCTTTTTTTTCTTTCTGTTTTAGCCATTCGCTGGTGCCCTTTCTATAAATATCTTGAAAGACATGTTTGTGAACGGGCAGATGAAAAGTGTCAAGACAATGAATTTTTCTATGATTGTGTTCCAGCTGGTAAAGATCATCTTTAAAATTAAAAGCTGTTGGGTTTTTATTTGTTTGTTGTTTTTTTCATTGCTCAGAAAGCATACATTCTATGTCATATTAAAAAAAATTTTTTTTTAACATTTCCTTGTTTGTTTTTCTTTTTTGTGACTGATGGTGGCTGCACATTTAAAAGATGTGTTTGGTCTCAATGTGTTTTTTTTTTTTTTTTACAATGGAATCTCCCATTCTGTTTTTTGTTTGTTTTTTTTTTGTTTTGGGGTTTTTTTTTGTTTTTTTGTTTTATGAATTCTAGCTTTTTTTGGTTGGAGGTGTGGGGGTGGGGCGGGGGTATTTTGTTTAGGGGGAAAACAGAGGGCAAGAAGGTGTCAATGCATGAAGTAAACTGTAGTACCTGTAATTTTATTTCATGTAGAAAATTGTGGTGTTTGAGGAAATATCTTTAAAATCACTCAAAGTTAAGATATCCATCTTGAGAAAAAAACTTGACGATTGGCAGGAAAACAAACATGACTCATCCTAGCATTACTGGTACATGTGTTTCAATCAATTAATCAATCCTAAGAATACAGGCCACCATCTGATTCTCTTTTAATACTCTCTCCCAGCTTGTGAGAAAGGTTCTTATTTACATGGACTCACCTGCAAACCATGCCCATCCAATTTGACAACAGTGTTTACTGGTGCTACTTCAAGTGACGAGTGTGTTGGTAAGAATTCCTAAGAAATTGTGCATTTCAAAGTACTACAAACACTTCTTTTACAACCATTTTGGATACACTGGTTGCCACTTACGTGATTGCCATTCATAAGAACTCTTCGCTTACAAGAAGGAACCTCTAGAAAACAGCGTCAATCTTACAAATATACACCTGTGTAAGATATCCAGATGTAAGAATGCAAATTTACAACATACTGCCTCTAACTTTACAATCAATTACTTATATTTACACAAAACGAAGCCCAATCCCTTGAGGTAATAAATTCACATTTAGCACGCAAATCAATGAGTGTTGACCTATAAGACCAATATCACCTTGCTATGCATTGCTGCCTAAGCTTTCGGGAAAGTAAGAAGATAGAACTGAACCGCATGCCCAATCTGAACAAGGTATGGTGCATGATTAGCAAACTTTATAGGGTGGTATGGTGGGTGCAATAATTAGTCAAATTTTACAATCCCTTGTTGAGTTGGTCATTGAGTGACTGCAATATGGAATTAAATCAAAGCACTGGACTTGAGTTTGTTGTATTAATGCCTTGGATGAAAGGAATATAAGTTACCAATGCAACGGCAACAAACTGGTTTTGAATAAAAAGTTAAACTATCGACCTGTCCTTTACGCTGTTGATCATATATCAAATAATCCATGAATATTTCAATGTAGTAAGAATATTTCACTTCTTACAAGCAGCAGCTACTTTGATTAGATAAGGTTCACTAAATTGATGTTCAAATCTATATGCTAATTCTTTCTCTATTTCCCTTGCTGGGCCCTCCTCTTGTTTTTCTTCATGTTGTATGAAACTTTAAATTGGGCAATTTTGATTTGTATAAAGTATGTATTCTTCTTTGGGCTAAATCAAAATGAGGATGTTCGTAAACAAAAAGAAGTGTTTAAAATGTCCGAAACAATTGTTCCAAAATGTTTATGTCGTGAATAATAATACCTTTGATCAAAAGATCAAATTTTCCTTTGAAAACACTCTGGCAGGTTCTAATCAAAGTGTTCAGTAGATAATTTAAAAGCTTGATTGCAATTCTTTAATTGAAACAAAAGTCATATAAGGAAGTCATTATCAGATATTAAACTTGAACAAATCAGATTTAAGAATCCTCTCTACATATGGATAAAATATAACCAATAATCATAAATAGGACTGGTACATTGTCTATTATAAATATCCTTCACTTATTCAGCCCCCAAAAGCCATCAATACTTCTTTTCTCAACATTTGATGATTTGCACATTTACAGTCGACTGCAGTAGGGGTGAAGGTCTAACCTTTGAATCAGCAGACCCGTATTGCAGCTCTTGTTTACATCCCCTCATTAGTGATTCAGAAACAAACTTTTGTGTTTATGGTAAGAATTTACTTTTCTCATTGTCCATCAAGTATAAATGCTCATAAGCTATGCATATTTTGAGATAATTTTTAAAATGTTTTGTTGGGTTTTTATTTCGTTATGCTTCATCTTTTGTCTTTTTCAAAGTTGTTGCAAGCAATCATCTTCTGTCTTAGATTGAAGTATTGCTTGTGCATAATAAAAATAAAAAAAAATTACGATCTTTCAGGTTATTTAGGTGTGGGGTTGACTTTTATTGTCAAACTTTAAATGTGTTTATCCATCCTTATTCATGCTAATTTTCTTATTTAAGTGGTATGGTTTATTTAAAGATTTTTCATGATAATCTATTATGTTGAATGCTTATGGGGAATACATGTATTCTAAAATTCTTAGTTTGTCTCTAAAATTTGTTCACAAAAATAGAAGGTCTTCAGACAAATATAATTTTATTGGGAGGAAGTTTTCAGCTGGAATCATTTTCCAGAAAATCATCTATTCCACTTGCTATTAAGATGGACACAGAACACTACCTTAATATGTCTCTTTTTCCTGAAGGTCATGAAGTGGAAGAATCATTTGTGGACATTGGAGTGACATTGAATTTCAGTATTGGACAGTGTTCCTATCTTGATATTGATGAAGTTGATGATGATGGGCGACCAATTGATCCCTCTGAAGGACCAACTCTTTATATGAGGGACATATTTAGATATAGATACAGGTAAGTTTTTTGTTTTGTTTTGTTTTTTATGTTTGTGTTTGTTGCTATTTTTTAGTTTTGTTTTTTGGCAGAAAGCCATGAGAAAATTTACCTCTTCTTTTTCTCCTTCTTCTTCTTTTCCTTCTTCTCCTTCTCCTTCTCCTCCTCCTCCTCCTCCTCCTCCTCCTCCTCCTCCTCTTCCTCCTGCTCCTCCTCCTCCTCCTTCTTCTTCTTCTTCGCTAACTAATTCAGTTGTACTTAGTATTTCTGTCAACATGTTGAAAAAGAGTTTGTCCATCTATAACTACACCTAAACACGGTCTTATCAATGCTGATGATCAGTATAGCAATTTCACTTCTGTGGCTGGTGCATAAAAATAATTGATCTTTTCGTTAGGAATTAACATTTTGCCAGGATGTTGGCTGATTTGGCCTGTTTTTTTTCCAATTGTAACCACCAAAGGCTCTTTTACACATGCAATAGACCTCCTAGAAGATTGTCCATCTCTGATGGGACTGGGCTCTCATTTGTCCTGCTTGCCACAGGACAAGTAGGTAGAAGAGACCTGAAAAACTTTTTGGATTTCAAATTGAAGCTTGCATTGCTGGGAATTGAACCCATAACCTTTGGATATGTCTTCAAGTGCCCAAAAAATTGAGCAATTAGTTCTTCTCTCAACTTTCTCCAATTATTGCCTTCTATGTGAATGCAATATGTCTGTCTCTAGATAGATTTGCTGTGAACTATTTGTCTTAAACTGCAATGATTTACTTTTCACAGAGGTATCTGTGTTGATGCAAACTGCAGCAATGTCGTCACCACACTGCTGAAAGACAAAGATGATCAATATATTTGTGAGAAGAGTGAGCATTGTGCTAACTTAACTGATGAAGAATGTGCTGAATTTATCACAACATTTAGCATTGATGCATATTTTGTCAAGTGAGTATTACCTTTTAATGACATGAATTTATCATCAATGATAGGCTTTAACAACTACTCTTTGTCAAAGAGACTTGAAAGAAATATAAAGCAAGAGAAATGGAAATCTGCCTTTTTTTTATCAGAGTAAAGTGCAAAATGACTTTAAAGATTTATATACAATAGTTACTGCCTAATTGGACGGTCGTCCAGAAGCAGCGAAAACGTCTAATTAGTTGAAATGTCCAGTTACGAAAACGCCCATATAGCCAAAATGACTGGGCGGGAGGGGAGACAGTTCATGGTTGGACAATGATCACATCATCAAAGGGGTTGCTGGATGTCATTAAAAGAGAGTTACATTCCCATGTCGAATTGTCCTGTTGAGAAAACAAAACACCGAGACTCTGGCAGATGACAAAGCAAAACAGAGCAACAGAGAGTCATTGTTTCAGTGTGCTGACCAATCAAAGGGATGGGTGGATTATTACATAGGCTTGATCCAACTTACAACATGTCAAGCGTGAGGCGGATGGGTTGAGGGGGTGGTCACTTAAATGCTGGGATGAGAAATGATTGGCCATTTAGGCTGTAACTACTGTATAAGGGGGCCGAAAAAATATCTCTATTAAAAGATAATAACATTACCATTCTGAAGTAGACTCGCTTATAAATTAGTGTTTAACAACCACATTTTATCAATTAAATGTAATGTAAATACTGAGCAGAGAAACATAGACCTATATCCCTAAATTTTGTACTCTTCAAACTACTGAAACACATCAGATACTTGTAAGTAACCACAATAAATAATTTTAGCAACTGCTTAAAAGAATTCGACAAAAAGATACTGTACTTTCAGATTTCTTGAATGCTCGGTTATGGAATACAAGACACTATTCTTTAGGACCCTTATCTTTGCTTGCTACACTTTTGAAAAATTGTGAGAAGATGAGTCTGAAATTTCTTTGATCAATTCATGTAATCTTTACAGAAATCAAGTAGAGATGATTGAGGAAGATTATGGAACATTGCGTGATCCTCTTGATGTTATTCTACAAAGTGTTCGGTACCTCAGACCTACTCCAAACAGAGAGTATGATGATGTGAGTACTTCGATGACTTAGCATTCAAGTTCACTCTTATAACAGACATAAATTAACATTTTTATAACTTTTTTTTTTCATTTCTGATGTGTCTCAATTTCATCCTTTACTGCGGTCACAACCGTGAACCATTAGAGCATTTTTGCATGTGGATGCCGCAACAGATGGGCACTGTGACAATGGTGATGAGAAACCATCACTCATCCCTGGCTGTTCCTTCTGGACAAATGATCTCCACTTGTCTGTCTACACTCTCCAGCCATCCTTAGAATGCCAATGACATGATTATGGTTACAAGCCCCGAGAATTTTAAAGATCAAGTTATCCTAATTTTTTTAATTGCATATTCTAATGTAGAAAGTTTTTTAGATAAAAAAGAAGAATTTAAAGTTTTGATTGATAAATATCAGCCAAAAATCATTTGTATAACTGAACTTTTACCAAAAACCTATGTTGATCTTGATGTAGATTTGGAATTTTATTTAGAGGGTTATGAATATTTACAAATAAGAAATATAACAGAGGCGTTGCTATTTATGTTTTGGAGGAATTACGTGCGTATGAAATCATAGACAACCACATCCATGAGAAAGTATGGTGCACATTTAAGTACAATAAGTTATCCATCCTCATTGGAAATGTGTATAGAAACCATGAATGAGGAACGTTAAAATTTATAGAGAAGTTTAGGAAGAATATTCTAAAATTTAATTTAAAAAGCTATGATATAATTCTTATAACGGGTGACTTCAATTTCCCAAATATGGCATGGAATGATATGTGTAGAATTTATCCTGAATCTTTCCTTACTTTTTGCAGCCAAGTAGGAGACCTAAAGCTCTTTATCCGATCACAGAATACAATGTTACACCTGTGGGTAAGTGATGTAATTCATATGTCTAGTACTTACAGTGTCATGTTTAAGATATAAAAGCGCTTTTTGCAGTATGTATGGATAAAGACATTTATCAGTGTCATATCTTAGGCCTATGTCATGATTCTAGGCACTTAGAGAGATCTGTGCCATGATTTTAGGCATTGAGAAAGATCTATGTCAGGATTCTAGTCATTGAGCGAAATCTATGCAATAATTCTAGGCATTGAGAGATTCAAGATTCAAGGTGACATTATTGTCATAAAGGCACATTGCTTTGTCTATTAAAAGAAGATCTGCTTTGTATGTCATGATTCTAGGCATTGAGAGAAGAAAGAGAAGCAATTGACATGGATTGTTTTTCTTTTGTATAACATGTGTGGTTGTGAGAAAATATATTCATTCATAAGTAAATAAATGAAAGATTTTATCAGTTGAGGGAGGAATATCTAAATGTTTCAACTTACAGAAACGATTTTGTTTGATGGCTTTCTATGTTATCGCTATTGGGTTTCATAAATACTTTTTCTTTGCATTTTCACCAGATTTCACCAATAGCACTCTGTATCTAGAAGCTTTCTTGGATATTCCTTTTGAGAGGCAGTTACTCAATCACAATTCAACTGAATTCATTTATCTGAAGAAGAGATTTGCTCAAGGGGTGAGTGTCTCAATGAATATGACATATATTTATCTGACTAGATTATTTTTGTATTCCGTATATATGTTTGAATATTAAGATTGACGAAGTACTTGAATAGCGAGCCCAACTCACAGTAAGTAGTACTTAATCACTGCGTGATATGGCATAATTTTGCTTCCTCTATCAAAATTCTACTCACTGCATTTAATATTTTGAAAGAATAAAAAGTATTCTTTAATTGAATTTGGTTCAGTTGAAAGTAAAATTCTTTTGATCTTATGCTCCCTGTATACAAAAAAATCTACTCATTGTGTCTAATACTTAGAGATAAAGCATTCTTCAATTGAATTTAGTTATATTGAAAGAAACATTGCTCTTAAATCCGGACTAAACATGAATGATGTTGTTTTTTCAAAGGCTCAAGATGTTTTCCCCTCTTATGTGAAGGAATTTATTGCACTAAAAGATACCAGCTTTTTGTAAGTGTTCATTTCAAATAATTAATCATCTCTAGCTTTGAAATACTATTTGTAAATTCCTTTAGATGTGATACTAGGAAATCTTGTTGTGCTCAGTGAATGAATAGTAGAGAAAAATCATTTGCTTTTTGACTTGTGTTTGTCTTAAATTCATGAGATTTGTTTGTTTGATTGAGGTATAGCCCAGTACATCCATAGAGGACGATCTCAGGGCTTTCTAGTTGGGATAATCAGA
>JBCHJU010004020.1:0-12314 GCA_039654505.1 Plocamopherus imperialis | reverse complement strand
ATCATCATCATCATCATCATCATCATCATCATCATCATCATCATCGTCGTCGTCGTCGTCGTCGTCGTCGTCGTCGTTGTCGTCGTCTTCACCACCATCATCATCGCCATCAACACCACTTTCTATTGGCATTTAATTACATGAACTACAGTTGAAATCCTCTTTCACTTTCCCCTACCTTGTCCACAAGTTGCTGACCAATCTGGAGGACGTTGTCCGTGTAGTTTTCGAACTTGTCCCACGTTTGGGTGGACACCAGCTTGTAGATCGGCAGGTTGTACATCAGGGGTTGCAAGTACTTGAAGAAACCCTCCAAGTTGTCGATGAATGCTTGGGCCATTGGAGTCGGGTTGTTCTTGAGACACCCGATTCGCTCCTCGAAAATGAAAGTACCGACAGCTGAAAAGGGATATAATTAAAAAAAAATAGATAGATAAATAAATAAATAATGGAATTTAATAGCAAAAACGTAAAATAGTAATGAAAATAAAAATAGAATAAGTGAATAATAATATATGATAAACTAAAGATAATATAATAAACTGAAATGCAATGACTGTCTGAATGAGCTTGTCATAGTTATTTTGTGTATGCCAATCTGGAGTTGTTTTTTTTAAATGACCGTAAGTCCACCAAACCAGATATTACAGGAGAGCGAAAAAACCGGACACAACATACTGCTAGTTGACTGGACTTACGGTTTTTGTTTTGTTGTTTTCGTATTTACCGCTTTATTTATGAAGGTAGAGAAGCAAGACACAGAGCAGTTGATGCGCCTTGATTCAAACTATATGGTGGTGCTAAAAACTCATTTTCACCAAAATGTAGACCTACGGTCTTAAAAAAAATTGTTAGAATTTTCTCTGCCTTTAAGGCTTGGCGCAGTGGAGTAGTTAGGGCCTCAGATTAAAAAAAAAAAATTTATTCGATGATAGAAAACTGTAATAATAAGAAGGTTATGAAGCCTTTTCATCCCCTTGTTTTCCTGTACGCCCTTTTCACTCTCCAAATTAATGTTTGATCGGAGACACGGTGTAATTACAAAGATTCCACTTGAATATCACGGAATACGAATTAATGGATATAATCAGACTAGGCTTTGAAAAACACCATGGCTTGGAGCACATGTTACTGTTGTTGAATGAAAATCTAAAACATATATATATACTTTATCGCCTAATGTAATTCTGTGTTACAAAATATACTGTAATACATGTACTTCATAAATCAAAACATTAAAATTTAATCTATGAAAAGGAGGTTCTTGAAACAAACTCTCAACCTAGTGAGTGAGGAATCTGTTTGATCTCCGCTATTCAACTATCCACCAAGATAAAACATTACGTTTATTTAAATCTGCTTCCTGACATACGTACATTCCATTGCCCATTTGAAGAGTTCCTTTTCCAGTCCTTGGACCTCCAGTTGCTCATTCCTGACGTCACTCAATCTACACACGAAATCATTCGCCACCTCGCCCATGTCTTGGCTAAAGTGGGAAATTTCTCGTAGTTTCAGCATCTTCTTACTCACTACTGTCCGTTGGCGATACCATTCTTCTCCTTGCCTGCAGATAGTGATGGTTTAAAAACAACATTGAGTTCATTGTTCAAGATGAAGAAGAAGAAGAAGAAGAAGAAGAACAACAACAACAACAACAACAGCAATAACAACAACAACAACAACAACACGAACAAAATACCTCCCCTTCCCCCAAATAAACCATTGAATTCCAACAAAAAAAAAACAAGAACAACAACACTAACAACAGAAAAAAACAATATAAAAAACCCACAATAAACCATTGAATTCCAACAAAAAAAAACCCAGAACAAGAACAACAACACTAACATCAGCAAAAACACTTTAAAAAACCCCACAATAAACAATTGAATTCCAATAAAAACAACACCACCACCAACAACCGCACAACAGCAAATCATTGAATTCCCTTAACAACAACAACAGGAACAACAACAACAACCCACAACAGCAAATGATTGAATTCCAACAACAACAATAACAACAACAACAACAACAACAACAACGACACCAACAACAAAAACGCCCCAACAGAAAACCATTGAATTCCAACAAAAACAAAAGCACCACCACCAACAACAACGATAAAAACCCCACAACAGCAAATCATTGAATTCCAACAACAACAGCAACAACAACACCAACACTTACAACAACAACAACAACGACAACAACAATAACGACAACAACAACAATAACGACAACAACAACAACGACAACAGCAAAAACGACAACAACAACAACGACAACAGCAATAACGACAACGACGACAACAAAAAATACGACAACAAGGATTTGTTAACTCACGAGTTGACCAAACCAAGGTCAAGGCCCTTGTACTGCCGGTAGTAAGCCACGGGTTCCATTTCCCGTCGGTTGGGGTATTTGCCCTCTGCCCGGATCAGCTTCTTGTACTCCTGGGGGTTGCTGACGACCACGGAGTGGAAATTACCGACCTGCTCGTAATAGATCTGGCCAAATTCTTGCGCTCGTTGCTGATACACCTGTGTGACAAGAAAAAAACATATAGGAAAGTCACACATTGATTCATTGACGTTAAGCTCAATATGAGAGCCACAGCACATAATCGAAAACAATGGAGATCATTAACAGTAGCTGGGATCGGAAAGGTTAACCGAGGCAGACAGGTCGGACGACCAGACACCGGAAGGCAAATAAGTCAAGACAAGTCAAGTCAAGTCAAGTCAAGTCAAGTCAAGTCAAGCTCTTTCATGTCTTGGTACGTGAAACAGGAAATCCATCGTTGAAAGTCGTGGACTTTTTGATGTTCGTTCTCCTCAGTCCATACCAACTTGTGAAGGCTGAAGAACTGGGTTCAATGGAAAATCTGCGTTGAATTTTTTATGTTTTTGATTTGTCTCTCTGATTTTTTAAATATACATTCAGGCTAGGCACTTCACCGCATATCTACAGTGCTTTCCGGGAGGTTATTCCATGTGTCAACATCCCTAAGGCAGAAGAAATTCATTTTTATGTCTACGTGGCGAAGTTATCATTTACCAAATTTAATTGTCAAAATGATATCGCCTTTATTGATTATGTTTTGTTTTGTTTGGGTTTTTTGTGTGTTTTTTTTTGTATACTTTTCAACGATATTGGTTTTGGTTGATATATCTTGTCATTCAGTCTTCAGAAAACAGATTTTGATGTTTGATAAAATGCATATTATCATATAATTATGGAAGACTTACGAAAGAAAACCGGACAGGTACAAATTCAGTTGAAATCAGAAAGAAAAGACGGAGATGGATAGGTAACAATATGAGGGAGCCAGTCAAAAATGTTACAAGACAGAGCTTGAATAGAGTCCGCAAGGAAAGAGACAGAGAGGCAGAGCGAGTACCACCTATAGTCAGATTTTAAAGAGATGGTACTCGATTGGAGTGGGGACGTAGTGACTCTGTGGACAGAGCGTAGGGCTAGTGAGCGAGACGTCATTGGTTCGTGCCTGCGTGTGGCAAATGCGTTTTTTTCCTTAAGCAAGAAAATTTACCCCTGTTGCTTCACTCGACCCAGATGAAAATGGCCACAACTTCGGTTGGGAAAGTATTCTGCAATAGACTAGCATCCTATTCAGAAGGTGATAGATCTAATCTGTCACTGTCCGCTTCATGCTACGGAAACAGGGATAAGCTCCGGCCCTATAAGCCGAAAGGCTTGAAAGGATATTTTTTTTCATATCGTAACAAGATGAATTTAAAATGATTGAATTAATTGTATAGTGTTTTACGCCTTCGTAAACGGCCCCAAGACGCTTTACAAATCATTATCCCCTAGCAAGTATACCCCCAGGAGCATGCAATAAAGTACACCCAAGCAATTGGAGTAATGTTTTTTTTTGTTTAACACAAATTGCTTTTGGCAGGAATCGAACCCACAACCCCATGGCCTGGTCAAATGTTCTACGATTGAGCCGCTGAGCCGCCAGTTTTAGCCGCTAGTCATATTGAAACAAGATGTATTACGTTATAGTATGCAAATAAGATATGAGCCAAACATCATAGGATCCAAAGGTCTAACAGTAAAAGTGGCAACGCTGCTTATTAGGCGGGCCGTCAATAAATTCAGACGCGACCTTTCACCTTTGTGCTAAGCTAAGACTCATTCAATATCCTGAAAGCCAGCAATCCTTTTAGCTTGTCTTTCCGTTTCCCAGACGCGGCAAAATCCAATAGTTGGCTTATTTTTATCTAACCTCTGAAAAGCAATTTTGAGTACGGTTAGAGTTGACCCGAACCCTTCATTGTTTGAAATGAATAGAATGAATTAATTATTTAACAATCAGGATTAGTTTATAATTGTCGTTGTCACAAAAGTAAAAAAAGTAGAGAACACAGTACGTTCGATTTAAAAGACGGGTTTAATCTTTCATTTTAAAAGCTGGTCCAGGTTTGAAAAAAGATTTCGACGTCACCAACAATTACGAAACGATTTTGACCCGAAGTGATAAATCGATCACAGAAGGATATTTCAAAGTATGTCTTTCTTTGCCTCATGAGTCATGAAAAGATGAAGTCTATTTTCAAAGTAATGTTGTTTAGAACTTGTCCTTTATTTTCTTTTTACATCTGTTGTTATTATTGCTGTTGTTTTTATTTTATTTTATTTTTGTTTAGTTATGTTTTTTTTTCTTTTTTTCTTTCGTTTCTTTCTTTTTTTCTGGGGGGGGGGGGGGGGTTTCACCTCCCCCCCCCCCCCCCCCCCCCCCCCCCCCCCCCCCCCCCCCCATTCGACTACAATTTGCAGATACCGTCATATATCGGGATATTCGTGCTCATCCCGATGTGTGCAAATCGAGTAAAAAAGTTTATCCTTGCTTATGCCGATGTATCGGCCTATGGTACGTGAAGAGTTAACATGAGTGGGTATGGCCCCCAGCGATGGGTTTCCTTGATTGGACAACCCGAAGACCCACCAGTCAACCAGTGGGAGCCGTTGACATCTTTTATAGGCATCAACGTTTATTTGGCACTTGGTCTCTCCAACCGCCATGATCTAGTCGGGTTAAAGGCCAAGCCAGAATTGACTGATTGTGTGCTTGGCACTGATGGGACTCTTGGACAAGGATGACCCACTTTTGGACATATCAAACGACACCCTCGTACCCCTCCCATCCCCAGCCTCAACCAGATCAATACCCCGTTCCCCATCCACAAATCAAACGAACATATTTATGACAAAACAAACAGACAAATCAAGAATCAAAAGATTAAAATTCAGTCTCAAACATATTTCCACGTTGATTACAAATAAAATGGCTGAACGCTATGGGTCAGATTAAGAAATGTCTCTACGCGTCGACTTCTTAATTTTCTATTGCTTCTAACTTTTCTTAGAAATTCAAACGAAAATTAATATTGCCGTGGTAGAACTCACTGCACAAAGCCAATTTAGGCTGTAGATGGCAATAAAGTATGTTGAAGGACTGGCAGTGTAGCGCAACAGCGAGATTCATCAAACAACACACATTATGACGTCATAGACAAATTCGTCTGCAAACACGTAATGTGCCTGTTTCTTATCATACATGCTGACAAAAAAAAAAAACAACAAACAAGCACAACAAACAAACAAAAAACAAACAAAAAAAAACAAAACAAAACAAAAACAACAACAACAAACCAAACAACAACAAAAAGCAAAACAAAACAAACAAACAAACAACAACAACAACAACAACAACAACAACAACAGCAACAACAACAGCAGCAACAACAACTACAAACGAACAGACTCTTTTTCTGCATATCTTTCTCAATGTTCCGTATTGTTTGAGACTGAAAAATTCAAATTAAAAATGTCTCCATTTTCTTTTATATCAGATCAAAGTTGTCCTATTTACTTACTTTGTAGGGTTGTTGTTGTCGTTGCTTTTTTTCCTGTAATTTGTGTTTGTCTTTTCACATTTTCTGCACATGACAGAAGTGTAGTTATGGTCTATTTTGAAATATGTGGTCCAATTGCCTGAATTGCCTCAACCCAATAGAACTTGAATAAGGCACGATTAATGAACAGCTCATTACAATGTCGAACAAATCCACCGACCAGTTGTTTTGGCAATTTTCTTGCCGTCCTGGCTCAGTGACGACCCCAAAGACCTTTAAAACCATCAAACCCACCCCTCCAGCATCCACACAAACAAACACACATAAACACAGACAGAAGAAGTCTAGTAGTCGGGGTAAATTATAGATATAGTATTTACCGTTCTAGTTAATTTTAAGTTGTTTTTATTTTTTTATTCAATTTTTGAGAGATTGAAGGGGTGAAGAGATGGGGTTATTGGCTAGGTCCCGTAAGTGCCTCTTGTTTACCCAGATTTGACCTTCCCATTCACACCCAGATCCCCCTTCCCGTCCCACGCTCCTGTTTTGACCCCTTCCCAGTTTTTAATGCCAGGCAATCAAACGGTCAGACGGTGACCCAGTGCACGGACGTAGCACTACAAAAAACACAGGCCTGGAAAGTGGTGGTTGCGATGGCATGGAAATAATCAAGGGCCGATCACACAGTTGAACTAGATCCTGACTCCCATGAAAGCTTTCTTTAAAATCATTTTAGCTGGAAATGAAAGCGTTCCCATAAAATTAAATTTTTGGGTCGATTTTGCTTCGGTGCAATTTCTTTTTCATGACACATAGTAATTGTGCTGAAAGACTGAAATAAAACAGTTACACGACCTCGATACCGATACTGATGCTTTCGTAAAGGCCAGACTGAGATTTTTTTTTCTGTTAGACTGAAGTATCGATTTTCGTGGGGTAGTGACACCCCGTTTCGGACGTTGAATCTAACCCCAATTCGGGTTGTATCTGTCATCAAAGGCTGGGTACAGAGTTCATGCTCTGACTTACAGTCTTGGAGCCTTTCGCATCTAGTCGACTGACTTAGCGAGACGTATCGGCTGCTTTCCTTATTTTGTGGGCAATAGTCCTGCAATTGCTACTCTGCTGGGCTATGAATCTAAACTACTCGAGGCCTTCGGTCAATCTGAATGCTTTGTTGACCTGTAGAAAGCTTTTGTAGAGAGCGTCTTTTCTTTATTTTACTTTGTTCCGATTTGTTTGCTTGTTGTTGCTTTCTGTTTGTTTGTTGTTGTTTTTGTTTGTTTGTTGTTGTTTTTTGTTTTTTGTTGTTTTTGTTTGTTTGTTTTTGTGTTTTGGGTTTGTTTGTTTGTTGTTGTTGTGGGTTTTTTTTTTTTTTTTTGGGGGGGGGGAAGGTGGTGTTCAGTACTGTGAAAAATTCACTTCGAAATATCTTCTCAGATGGCATAAATTAGGGATTCATCGCCTGATATGCAGTTTGTTTGTTTTTTTGTTCTAGATCTTCTTTCAAAATGCATTCTAATAAGCTCCACCAATATTCTATAATTTAAGAGGTAGCAGTCTTACCCTCGCATACTTTCTGTAACTATGTCTCGGATATTTTTGAGGGATAATAAATACTCAAATTTTTCATTTGCCGTCTCTAATTTAGGCATTTTACTTTTCGTTGTATACTTTTACATTCCGAAGTGTCGCGTCTATATCTTTGAATTTGATTTTACCTGGAGCTCTTCAATATTCATTGTATTTTGTTGGTGGCGGTATTTAAATTTCGTCTCGTCTCATCCAAGTAGTGGTGAGTTGATGGGATACTATATTTGATTTATTGATTCGTTGACTAGACGTGCCTAGGATTCCCAAATCAAGACGACCACCGAGAGTAGAAGAGGCAGGCAGACTTTGTGGCTGTGAAATTGCCATGTAACATTACCATGGCTCTAGAAGTCAATCTGGCTAGGGGAAGGACGTGCAATTAAACAGTTTGGGATTTGTATTCGAGGCTTCCTCCAATGATTAATAACTGGAGCCTCTCGTTCAAATGAGCAACTACTGGCTCAGTGAAATAATTCTTGCTTTGACAAACGAACGGTGGACCCATTTTCCGTTCAATTGAGCTTCATTTTCGTTTGTTTTCGAAGGGCGAAACACGGCTGGCCGCATTTGATACGGTCTATTTTGGGTTTCCCGTATCCGATGCGTAATAATCGTGGTAGGGGACTCAATGGATTTCATTGGGAGGCTGGAGCCTTTTTTACAGGGTCACTCGGATCGAGATGCTCAAGGCGATTACACGGTATCCGAGTACAAACTACATTCCGTGTTGGTCTTTGTTACTCAGAGGATGTTCGGAGTCGGGGTATTCCCAACGGATACTGTGTTATTTCAGCCCTTTTGGGTACGTTTACAGGACGTGGAATAATTAGGTAGATGGAAGAAAGGCGAATTGGTCTACGGGTGCTATTAACCAATTTGCCCTCTAAATAGTTTTAAAAATCTATTCATACGGGAGATCGTATCGCCTGAACGGAACATTGACAAGCGATTGGGTGTGTGAATGATAAAAGAAAAAACAATCACATACATGAGAATTAATGAGAATGATGGAATGAAAGATTAAACTAATCTATTATAATATCTTCTGAGTGACGCAAGCCCCTTTCTTTCTCATTTAAATATCTTTCAAATTATATCTTTAGGTAAATATTTGAAAAATAATATTGAGAAAGATTATCGATCTTGTCATTTTCTTATCTGTTTGCCCATTTTAGTTTAACAACGGCCTAGTTTGGAAACGAAAAACAATACATCGTCAATAATGTGAGGTATCAACGTCCTCAATCTACCTCGCTTCCGGTTACAGGCCCTCAGTAGTGTTCAACACTTCCCAAAACGCATGCAAAACCTGCTAGAAGCCAGCACTGCCATTGGTGTAAAAACACACATCATTCAAATAGCCATGACCCGAGGTGCAACTATGAGAGCAGCTAAATCTAATTGCAAGTCATGAATAAGGCCGTGTCTTCAGATCAATAGCCTTTCTACATTCGCAGCTCAAGACCGCTCTCGAGAAGAGTGCTTGAAATAGTTCCTCCTAATTGAAAGCTACTCTCATTTACTGGGTGCTTTGGGTTAAGGAATTTGATTCTTTTTTTCACAATACACCCTTGCCTTTCGAAATTCCTGCATCACGAATACGAGATTGTAAAAACGTGTGAGGAAGAAGATGCAGACAAGAGAACCCATTTTTTAAATTGTGCTTTATATTTATTTCATGTAATGCCTTTTCTATGGTAGGGACAATAAGATGAGTCATAATATGCCTTCATTTAAATTACTTCATTTGTTTATTCCCCGCTGTATTCATTTGCTGACGTGTTTCATGCTGCATTAGATCTTGAATTTGTTAGATTTAATTTCGTTCAGACTTTATTTTGTTTCCTTCGCATGTCAAACAATTCTTCATTCAAACGCCATTGGCAAGTGGAACATTTTATAATCCCTTTATTTCAAAGCGACGACTTTTTAGCTGTACCTCTTCCCTGGTTGTTATAGATACTATTGCTACGTTGCATCCTTTCTCTCGTTTATTTTGTTTTGTACTTTAAGAGACTTCTCTTGTATAATTTCTAAGCCATTGGCAATTCCCTTTCAGTAGCTAGTTTTAAGTAACAACAGGATCAATATTTTCGGAGACATGTCGAACTAATCAATTTTAAAATGAAAGTCCCCACCTTTGTACCATTATTATAAAAAATGCATTTTGTGTCGAATGTATAAATTTGGCTTTTAGATGAAGTAGATCTAGAAGTGTTAAAAAGTCTAGAACTAGAGAAATACAAACAGTTCCTTTGGGATTATCCTATATAATATTTAGTTCTGTGAAGGTCCCTAGTCCATATTATGAAGCTGTCGTGGAGACCATACAAGTGCTTAAACGATTTCATTTCACTCGCAATGGCATACATCGACGCGCCTCTCCAAAATGACGATTGCCGTGTTATCTTAGTGATATTATGTTTTTCTTCTTTTGCTTTTTGCACAGAATCCCTAAATTAAATAACGTTATTACCGCATCGACGAAATCGGAAATATACTTTCGAAAGATACTGATTGCCACATCTCGCTGTTTTCCATTTTATTTATTTATTTTCATATTTATTCATTTATATATGTATGTATTTATTTATGTATTTATCTATTCAGTTATTCATTTATTTATGTATATATTTACTTATCTATTTACTTATTTATTTAGGTATTTATTCATTTCCACTCATTTCCACTCATTTGATCACACGGTGAAAGGGCATGTAAAATGCTAGCTCCCCTAATCACCAACTTTTAAGTTACACTCCCCAAAACAAAACAAAGACCAAGCAAAGTAAGAACTAAGAGCTAAACAAAAAGAAAATCTGAGATAAGATAAAGCGATCAGGAGAAATAACAACAGAACCCCAATAGCAAACAAACAAAGTGGTAATAGTATATTCGTAGCATACAGATTTAATATTTGAATTACCAGACTCTCGGAATCGGCCTAAAGAGACAGGCTTTACCAGAAAACTCCATTGTGATAACGGCGGTCAAAGAGGGGTTGTGGGTTTTGCATTACCCGCTCATGGATACGACTCTAAGAGACATCAATGAGTTTTCATTACCCGCCCCTGGATATTCTGACTCGAAAATAAGTATTACTCTAGGCTCGGTTGCACGGCTTGGGTATAACAATACCCTTGCTAGTCCAGACTAAAGTAGCTAGTCTGGGCATAGTTAGTCTGCTGAGTTACGCCAGTTGCACTGCTGTGGACTAAGGTGAGGTATAGCTAAGACCGTCGTAACATTTTAGGACTAGCGGCTGCATAAAAAATTGCACTGATCCAGCAGCGAAATAAATTTAAAAAATTAAACAATTTGAAAATTGAACTGGTCTATACATAGATCTCGGTGTAAAATGCCATATAATCTATAGAACCTAGAACCAGATTTAATTAGGTCAATTAAGACTTCTAATCTAGATTCAATCTACATTTTCTAATCTACAACCAGATTGACTTTATCCTTGTTCCTCAGAAGTTGAGACGCAACCTCAATGACGCTCTCACTTACGCAGGTACCCGTACATCTACAGATCATCGTCTTCTTATAACCACCCTCAATTCAATACACTCAAGATATTTTGAAAGAAAGACAACCATCCCAAAACAAGACCGATACATAACAGATAACTTAACAGGTACACCTTGCACAGAGGAGAAGAAGAAATTCGAAAAAGCATGCCAGGATTAATATAACCAGTCTTCACTGAATAATCTATCACCGAACGAGATGCTCAACCTCTGAACGTAACCCTAATCAAGGTAGCTGAAAATACTTTACCTAAAAAGTGAATACTACCGTCGGGTAAAATCCACCGTCCTGGGATAGAGTCTCTTTCTAAAGAGCAAAGAGCAGTGCGCCTTGATATTAAATCTGCACCAACAGAAGAAATCGCCAGAGAAAAACGACAGAAGAGAAATGAAATTCTGCATAAAATCAAAGTCCAAGCCAGAGATAATTGATAACAAACGAATTGATGAAATTTTCCATATGCTCTCAATCTGAAGCTACTCGTCAGCCACATTCAAAGCTGATACCCTTATAAAAAAAGAAACCAACCCCGAAAGTAAAAATCAAGGACAAAAATGGTTACTACTTGAACGATGACCGAGAAAATTTGGAAATACTCCGTAAATACATGGAAAAGAAATATGAACGACCCAATACTATCAAGCCGTTTGAAAACCAAAACACCACACTCGAAGAACCAATCACGAAAGAAGAAGTGTTCTCTGCTATTGCCAACTTAAACAACTGCAAGGCACATGGGACGGACAACATTCAAGCAGAGCTTTTGAAAGCAGCCCCAGAAGAAATCAAAACGACAATGGCAGCCACATTTAACCAGATGTTTGAACGGGGCGAACATATTGACATAATGGGAAAAGGGAAACTCATTTTAATCCCCAAACCAGGAAAACCATTGGGTCCCCCCAACAACTTAAGACCTATAGTTCTGCTATCCACAGCAAGAAAAGTTCTAAGTAACATCACCTATCAACGTATAAAAGATAAAGTGAACGACTATCTGGCACCTTCTCAAGCCGGCTTCCGACCATTAAGAAGCACTGCAGATATTGTCTGGACACACAGATGGATGATCCAAAATATCGAGAGATATAAGAAAGAGTACACCATTCTCGGCATCGACATGTCTTCTGCCTTCGACACCATCGACCGAGCTAAGCTCCTGGAGGTGTGCAGATCCTTCCTCAATTCGGACGACATCAAATTGATCCGCAGCCTTTTAGCCAATACGAGTCTCACGCTCTTTTCAGGGGGTAAAAGTACTTCAATAACAACGGTAATTGGAACTCCCCAAGGTGATAG
>JBCHJU010003909.1:0-12315 GCA_039654505.1 Plocamopherus imperialis | reverse complement strand
GGTCCTAAGCCCAACGCTCTGTCCGCAGGGCCTCTACGCACCCCCCCCCCCAAACAATATGAAGTATAATAAAGATGGCCATCATGCCCCAAGATGTGCACTGCGATAACCCCTATGTATGTTCTATCGCCCTTTGTGTACAAAAGTACTCAGTCCTTCTAGAATAGCAAGTGACCCTGTTTGTAACACAATGCACATGAATGGGGGGATAGCCACCAAATTCAGACTCCAGGTTGGTCTGCATCAAACTGATCCATCCCTCCCTGAGACCCATATGCCTCCCCTCCTCCACAGCAACCCCTCTCCAATGTTCCAGTAAAATCATTGGCATTTCCACATGACGGAAATGTCTTCTAGAGAATTACTACATTAATGTTGCACCAAGGAAAGAGGCTTTCTTGTCATAGGATGAACGTCGGTATGCTTATGCTTCCTCTCGATGACCGGGCTTAAAGCCGGCATGGACCATAAATTTTAATTTGCACAACCCAATTTTAACACTTTGCAGGTGAGCTTATCAAGATTTTCACCCAATCACATTTCTTTTCTTATCATATGAAGCAAGTTTAAACAAACTTTTCAGTAAAGTAAAACACCATTTTTTATTTAAAAAAAAGTGGGAGACTCATTAGAAAAACAAGCTGTAAAAAATGTACATTCAGTACAGTATAGAAGTAGAAGCGATAAACAAAAGTTTTTTTCTTGTTGAATTTACATGTATTTAAAACCAATCTACATGATTTTGACATGGTTCCTGAAACTGAAACCATTTTAAGTTTTACTAATTAGATTGTCCACTTTTGGCAAAGAATCACTTTTATTACAGGAAAGCAAAACAATCACAAGATATATCTTGAAAGAAAAAAACTTTGGAAGTAACACATGCAGAATGCAGTCAAACCTCTTGATACTGCAAACTTTGAGACAAAGGAAAGTTGGCGTTTCAGCGAAAGGTATATCATGAAGATTACCTTGTATTAAGTTGTATACTATCAAATCCAAACCATGGTGAAAGTAGGAATTAATTGAGAATTTCTAAAGGGGGTGATATAATTTAGTATAATGAGGTTTAACCTTACATGATACATGCATTGAATATGATACAATTACTTGTATTATGACACATAATATAATGGTAATAACAGGCACAACATCACAGCGTTTTGAATGAAAGATGACTTCTTAGTTATTCAAAATGTTATCTCCCAAGCTGCCCCCTGAAATCTAAATACATATATAATATATAAAATGTATACTTTATAGACATCTGCAACTAGTGTTTAAAACTAAAACACGGGATTGGTGATTGTTCTGAGTTTCAAGCTACCCAGACAATATTATAAAACAAAATTGAATCAATCTTATACAATTTGGTCAATAAATAATATCCTAAATCGTTGCAAACTCAGTGCATTTCATGCTCAAAGTAAAAGGTAACAGTGACATACATGGTCATATCATTCTCCTAGAAGCTAGAAACAATTAAGTATGTAATATTATCAAACAGGTTTATTCAACATTAACGTAGGTATGAGACAAAGATGCCTGAAAACCAAGGAAATATAGGAAAAGCATGAATCATTCTGTAGGAAAAGCATGAATCATTCAGTCTGATGTAAAAATGACCAAGAAAAAAATGTTTATTTGATTATTAATTTCAAAGAAAAAGAAAGAGAATAATACCAATAATATTGGACATGTACATTATATCTGTTTGAAAAGAAGTGTTTCCCATGTGATATGACACAACACAATGGCCAAAATTATCCCCCAGGGCACACTCGAAGAGGGGAAGACAAACAAACGGTGGCTCAGCGGTGAGCACAAATCGACAATGAATCGAGTCAAGCAGCGTTGACCATGGTCACTGTTTGAATGGGTGACCGGTTGAATGGTCCGTTTCAAAAACCACCGTTCCTTGGCGTTTAACCCTTTGGCAAGGTTATTTACACTAATTGCCTCCATTTGCGGCACTGCTCTGCGACTGACGCTGGGTTTTTCGATCAAAAACCAAAAGGACAAATTTCCCTTCGGGGATTAATAGATGTGTAGCAAAACAAAGACCTGGATGGAAGATATAAAAGAGTGGACATGATTGGACAGCCTGACTCTCATCAGGAAGGCAGAAGATACGAGCCAGATGGTGGAGGCTGACAGGAGGATCAGCCCTCATGTCTCCTCTACAATCGTTAAGGTCCAGAGACTGAGGTGAGGTGAGGTTTCCCATGCAAATGTTTCCACTCATTTTAGCATTGTTGCCATGTAGTCCAATATTTAGTTAAGTCAATGGTATAAATCATCATTATAAGTGCATGATATAAATTACTCCTTAATCTCATTTCAGTTTCAGAATATTCTACTGTGTTGATATTACATGATAAAACAAACACAGTTCTTACACTTCTAAAGGAAGTAATTCACATAGTTTAAATCAGTATATTAATAAGAGGGTCTTTTCCCAATATTTTATGAGAAGTGAAGGTCGAACTCTTAATTATCATAAATTTACAAAGGACATAGACAGTCACTTATGTACATTTCATTAAACATATTAACAGTAATAATAATTAATAATAATGATAAGGAAGTTATAAAGCGCTTAACTTAACCCCCCAAAAAAATGGCATCATTAAATTATCCCACAATATTAACTTTTATTGATTCTAGGTAGAAAGACTGCTTGAACATTTTCGCTTTCAGCTTTGACCTGATGTATTTAAAGTTGTACTATTTCTTTATATGATCATGAGGCTTTCCACACTAATATTGCTGCTGATTCAAAAGCTCAGGTCAAAAACCACGTCTCAAGATAAAATGCATCAGTACAGAGAAGTACAGACAAGCAAAAAATATAAGTCAGCTGTTTTAAAATATCAAATGGCTTAGGTAATTGGGTGCCATTTCATGTATACATAATTGTATGCAAGGCAAGCAATCTTGAATTTGATCTTTTGATTGACAGGCAGCCAGTAGGCTGATTTTACAATTGGAGTAATGCATTCTCTTGGTATGGTGTCAGTGTGAGTCATTATTCTTACAGCTCTGTTTTTGGAACTTTTTGATCTTTTTACAGTGTTTTTTGGAAGGCTGCAGAGTAGAGTATTACACTAGCCTATTAGACTTGTTACCAGTGCACAACTAATTTGCTAATCTTTCAACAGGCATATCTCTTATGTTACCAAACATTTTGAGATGAAAATGAATTTTATGATAGATATTACATGCATATAATCAGTCAAGGAGAAGGATGTACCGGTATCTAAAATACATCAAAGGCTTCTAAAGTTTGTTGCTTTATGTACATGACTAAGATTAAACAATTTAGCATGGGGCTTAGAAAAAAAAAACCCTCAGTCTTACCATCACTCAGCTTGAGATAGTATTACATCCCATCAGAATTCAAATTTCATCCACATTTTTCAATCTTTGATTATGATGCAGAATCAGATGTTTTATCTAAAATCATGTCTTATGGTGTATAAACAGTTTAAAGGTAAAGTTAAACCAATGCTTCTTTGTGATGTCTTATGGTAGTGTGGTAAAAAGCATAAACAAACCCCAGAACAGGCCTTTGAGGTATTCTATATTTTTGGTCAAAAAGCTTAGATAATGTCACAATCGTGTTTAGACGAATGACAATGGTGGATAAAAGAAAAAAAAACCCTCAAAAAACCCAGTTAAGATTCGTAAGATAATGATGGAGAGGTTGTCAGATCCTCCCATTTGATGATGAAATTGTGATGATAGTGATAACATGAGAAATTATCTTTCTCTTCTTCTTCTGTTCTATGATAAATCAAAATCGCTGTTTATACTGACAAGGCTGATGAGACTAGTTCTATCCCTAAAGAAATTGTAATTTTTTTTCATACACATACCTTATATGTGTAAGTGAGATGCTCCAGTAAAATCCTTTATATAAGCTGAACTTTACTCGTACATTTCAAACAGCATGTTGTGGATCTCCATGTTTCATTGTCAATGTCACTGCACATAATAATGTGATAATGCTAATACATGTTAGTTGAACCAGACTGTTCCCCTTGGTTCAGATTCATAGAACTGCAGTTGAAACTGCCTAAACGGCCACTTTGTCGACCCCCTTGATTATTTTTCTAGATTTTGCCTCTGTTCAAGACGATCACCTGCCCAGTGCGACTGTGGCCACCTATTTTAATTGACGAAATGCTCTCAAAACCTTTTCAAGATGGCTGCTCAAGTCCAATCAAATATATGTCCATTTTCTATAGTCTTGTAGCTGTTGTATCCCCGTTTACAACATTAATGTTACTGTGTGGGTATATCTCTGGTCATAGCGGGGCCAAGTGTCAATACAAGACACGTTTATGTAACTATAACATGATAAACACAATTTTTAATGTTCAATAGGTCAACATTATATTTAATAATTTGACAAAATCCTCTACAAGACGACCATGTGTCCAAGATGACCCCTTTTGCTCATGATCTTTGGTGGTCGTCTTAGGCAGGTTTGACTGTAATAGCTTACAGGAGTAATAGTTGCAAAATTTTTTGAGTCCATTTCACAACTTCCCTTCTGAATCATTCAACATTGGTCAGTCTACTAGTGGTCATCCAACTGGCCAATTTGTCAACCCTTCTATAGCCACCAACTAAAAATTTTTGATGATAGTGAAGCCTATGGAGGTAGCAAAGGAAATGGCTGATAGGTGCTTTATCACTGAACATATTTCGCCAATTCCTTTTAACACGGCCTCCTTCAGTTTCAGTTCCCTCCTGGTTGACTTTCAATATTTATACAAAGTTAATAATAATAAAGAACCCATTCTAGGTTCTCACTTCCAACCTTTCTTGAGACATTGATTGAAGGGTATGATACACAGACAGGGTCATTAATCCTGATTAGTTCTTAAAAAAAGGTCAGGCAAATGACATGATAGGTCTAAAAGGAGTCAGGCAAATGACTTGATAGGTCTACAAGGGGTCAACTTGAAGCTACAAAGGCTTACGATTATGTAGGTTTAACAAAGCCTGGTCCATAGTTTTACATCCTTCATTTAAGATTGAAAAGGCTTAACGCTCTCAGGGTCACTTGACTGGAAATCGACTGGGCAGAGTGCCTACTTAGCTGCCATATTAAGGCCTTATTTTTGGTCTTGAACACTATTTGGGTCTAAATTCGGCTAAAATATGAAAAATTTTCTCCAAATCAGTAAAAATTATGATAATTTGTCCTTTGAAACGGTTAAAAAACCCTGTTGTGAAGTGACACTTCATAGCATGAATAGCACCGCTATTTTGTTTTCGTCGCTTCGTCCTCGGCACTAACAAAGCTCAACTTGGTAGAGAAAATAATAATAAAAGACTCTAAAATGGATGATCCTGGGTGGGATTCCGACTTGGATGACTCCCAGAGTGAATCATCCAAAGGCAGAATATGGGATTCAGATGCTTCAGACATCGAGGACGAAAATATTCGGCCTGATGACAGACCCACCAATCGCTCACAACGGTAAGCCCCTTAACTTAACCACTGTGTAGACCTGGTTCATCTCAGTATATTTAATCATACCTACCAAGGCACATATTTACAGTGATCTTTCTTGGTTATCTATCCATTCTTCATAGTTGTGAGATTCAATGAATAAGTCAACTCAACATGCAAACAGTGATAGTGATAGGCTTACAAAGCCCCAGGCCCAGTTTAAAAAATACTCATCCTTCGAATCAACTGCAGCAAAGCTTTGTTTCTTTGTGATACAAATCATTCTCTTTTAACAATGCCAGTTTAAGTAATACATCAGACCCTGTTTGGTTTCTTTTCGCAGTTTTTGCAAACTCTGACTGGGTAGTCCCAACCACGAAACGGAACTTTAAGCTTGTGTGGTGAGCAGTCCTCACAAACACCTTCACCGCAAGCCCTGCAATGGTGAATGGCACGAAGAGGGCCAAACTCTTTTTTGCACACACAACACGCTTTTATTTGGTCATCAGGTACCCAATATTCTGGTCTGGCAGAGTCTTTGATCATACCTGGGAACATAAATTTAAGTAAAAAATAGATGAAAAACATAGATTACAAGTGAAATATTAATACATAGCAAATCAAAGTAATGTGGCATACATCAGATATGTCATGAACAACATCTAGAAAGCTATTAATGTTGTACATGCAGTATATATATCCCGTGTTGCCACTGAACTGGGAATCATAATGCACTTTCCTTTAGAGTCTGAAAAAGCATCTGGCCACAAGGGAGTATGCCATAATTAATGATAATACTTTCAGCCGGGGAGGGGACGGGAGAGGAACCTGGACATGTGCAATCAATACTGTAAAAAGTCAAACAGAAACTCAAATCACTCACAACATTCATAAATGTGAGCATCGATTTTAGATTGAGTACAAGATCTATTAGTTGATTGCTTGATTGCTGTTTCCTATGCACATTTCAATTTCTCTGTTCTGATACTCATTATTAGCAGTTTGTCTTGTAAATTCTTCCCTAGGGTCATTATTGAGCATACCCTTCTGGGTCATGGGGTTATATCTCATATCAACCTTTGCCCTTTAAGAATCGACAACACACTGATGCACCAGTCATTGTGAGACAATAGTTTGAACTGAATAAAAGACGCAAAAAGTTAAAAAACAGTACAATAGCCATAAAATCTAGTAATTGGTACAAAGCAAATTTTTGGGGAAAAAAATCTGGACAGCACCAATTAAATTGATACAATTGGCAGGTCTTTTGTTACAGCACCTGGAAATACTGGTGGTACATAGATTAGGGCATTAATACTAATGCACATTGGTGTACAATCAATATTGAATTCATATCAATTTATCTCTTAAATATGCTTTTGCGGCAGATTAGGTAGAAATACATATGTATACTGTTTTCAGCACAAAATTTGAAATCTAAAGGTGTTATCATATTGGATTCATAACACCGTCATTCAAACCCTTCTGTAGCATCATGAAACTGATGTCATCACTTCTCATGCTTTGCATTTATCAATTGATGAAAATATGTAAGTTTGAAAAACACAAAATAAAGGAAATGCCCCTAACTGACAGACTCCGACAAGAAAACAAAACAAAAGCATTTACTACAATTCAAATAACAATAGAAACAACAATGTAAATTTAAGAGCAGAATCTTCTTTCATGACAGATGTAGCATCATCTTTCATTCCAAAAATTGGTCACCAGCCCCATTCCAGGAATCGGAGAGATCAATGATGATAGAAAAGAAAGAAATAGTCATCCAATTTACTGACTGCATTACACTAATAAAAAGTTTAACTTGAGAGGCTGGACAAAGCCAGTTTCATTTTTTCCCAATCTTTTCATGAAAATCTTTACAATATTTTTTTCAAGACAACTTTTGACCAATATCGAACAAATATTAAAATTCTTGAATTCTTTACTTTTTCCTCCATTTTCTGGTTCAGAAAACTACTCTAAGTTCACCCATTTTAAATTAAAATTCCTATTTTCTATCTAACAAAACATTAAAAATCTAAAATTAAATCCATTCTGTGGACATAAGTGATAAGATGCATACAAAACAAAAATATAAAATCCTTCAAGCTTATCTACTGTAACAGTGAAAACAAAAGAGCAAAACATTTTTTTACCTATGGGATATTCAAATAAAGATGCCATTGCACTGAAGGTAGAGCTCACAGCCTCTCCAACTTTCCGAGCTGTCACAGTTTCTTGAACTTTCTCTGAATTGTTTTCTTTAAAAAAAATAATGAGAAAGAGAAAGATATGGCTTTGGAACTGAACCTGTCAAATTAAACAGTTGACATCTCAATATAATATTACTAAATGCATCATGCATGACTCTTAACAAGAATCATGAATGCCAATAATGATTCTAGGCACATATTAAAGTATTTTAAAAATTTCCTCTGCTTCCCCTTTTGTGTTTGTTTTTTTCACAAAAATACCAATTCAAAATAAATGAATGGACTATGATTAATATAACCCTTGTTGAAATGTGCTATATTTATTAAAAATTTTAAAAAGGATGGGCCTACCAAGTTTTCTTTCTTTTGTTTATCGAAAAACATGGCGATCATATTTGGAAAACTTGCATCCATTAAGATACTACAATCCCAACTTTATCATATTCAAGTACATTAGTGAATATTGAACTAATTATGCAAAAATACTTAGAAGAACCCAAAGCATACCCTCAGAATTACCCTCAAAACAATCTTTACAGACTCGCACAGGGACGTCGCCCCATCCACGTTCAGGGACAGGCCGCTTTTGGTCAGAGCATCCAGAGCAAAAACCTTTACCACAAGCACGGCAATGATGCTTCTGCTCATTACAGGTAAAAAGAAGCTGGCAATCAGAACATTTCTGAAAAATGATACACAGTTCATAAAAAATTAAGTAGATTCATAAACTTGTTCTAAACAATTTACTTTAATTAAAATAGAAAAAGCAAACTGCTGTACAAATCAACATTATCATTATTATTTGTGTAGCCATTTGTGAGTCGAAATACTTCTTTCGATTTTGAAATAAATCAAGTTCCTTGAGTATTGGTGGAAGACAACGATGAGTCTTGACAGTAAAAGTACACAAACATGAAATGAACCCCATACAGCAGTAAAAAGATAAAACACATGAGTTCCGCTAAGCAGTAAAAATGGCCAGTTGAGTGATAGGAATTTGAAATGACTCATCTAATTTAAAACTGTCAGTTTCTGGTTTTAAATATCCTGAGTAATCAATAATTTTCTTTAAACCAAAATAATGATCTAAAAAAGAATGAGTCTACATGTTAAAATTCCATAAAATTTTGACTCAACATGTATAAGCACAACAATAATTAAAATCAATGAGGGCAAACAAAATATGTCTTGTCTGTTCAACATCATTACACATCTATGACTGCAGTATGTTCATGTTTTTCAACATCATTAAAAGCAGAAGGACTCACATGAATTTCTGAATTGGGAACCCAGTATGAAGGATTGATTTTGTCTGCTGTCCATTCTGATATAAACTTTGTTGGTTTCAATCCCACAGTGCTTATGGTATCAGCAACTGTATTTAAGCCTTCAAGGAATTTCCTTGCAGCATTGTGTGTCTTGTCTAATGATGATGGTCCCTGAAAGTTCATGAGAGAAATCTTGTCGTCATCTTCTGAATAATACAGAAGTTAATTCCACAGATTTTGTTCTATCAAGCTATTTGAAAAATTGTCTCTTTTGACACACTATTTGATTTTTCTTCATAAGACATAAGCATAGGTAGCCTTAACTCATTGAAGACGCGTTGGCACAATATTGCTGACAGCACAGCTGTCCTCTCAAGATGTGTCAGCACACACAATGTATCAATGTACCCATTTTGCCATTTGTCACATTTAGAACTTAAATTTAGACAAGAACAAAACAAAAAAAAAAAAAAACCAGTCCCTCCCTCCCCTCCCTACAAAAACCCCCCAAAACCCAAACAAACAAAACAAAAGAACAACAATGACAACAACAGAAGTTTTGCGTACAGTTGTGTGCATTCACGCATACTTTTGCGCTCTGTAGAATTTTGCTTTTTTTTTTCAACGCTTCTTATGGGTAAATATGTAAGTATCTGGCTAAAGTTTGTGTTTCTGATACCCAAAATTTTCTTGGCTTTCCAATGGTATTTGAAGTCAATATCACCAACAGAATTAATGTTTTAGGCTTTAGATCACTTTCCAATTTGATATGATGCTCAGCATACTTCTTATGTAAAACTCTGCTCAACGAATTATGATTTTTTTTTTTTTTTACTACAATCCTTAGTAAAATTACCTGTGGCCATACATGCTGAACTTCCATGCGAAGAACCTTCTCTTCATCTTCATTGCCATACCAATGCTCCCTGCTGCGATAAATCACTCCACAATTATCGCACTCGTATACATACCTTTAAAAAACATTTATCAAAGAAATATATGTATAAAATAGAATATTTCAATTAAAGAGTCAAAACAAAAGCAAAAGAAAACAATAAAAGAAAAAAACAAATAAACCTGAAACTCAACAATCACGCCTAAGGGTTGTCATTTATGATGTCATCAAACTTCCAAAAACTAACAACAAGAGTAGTATCAAAACAAAAAGAAATAAAACAAACCCTTGATAAAAAAACCCCCACAAAGCAAATATAAAGTATCTATTCAGTGGAAACTGTTCAAAATAAACACCTGCACTGTTACTGAGCAAATTGAACACAACTGTTTGACTTGACATTTACAGTGGTGGTGGCAATTACAATTCTGTCAATTAATATGAATGGCTCCAACTCTCATTAATGTGTCCGCCGGCAATAATGTGTCCATTTCACACCTTCAGAAACCCATCAGCTTGCGAAGCCATTCCTTAAATTCTTTTTTTCGATGCACTCATTATAGAACAGCATAATTTTCTGTCAAGTACTTTCGTTAATAAAGATGGATTGACTTATCTTTATAGGCATCAAGATCTAAGTTTTTGTGCAAGTGCCATCATAAGGAATTTTCAACTCTTTGCCACTTGAGTGCAAAATTGCTACAACTTGATTTTATTGAAAGAGGTTTCACAGGGGAAGCAGCTGTCACCATGTGTTCTTATACCCAATGACACGTTCTTATAACTGATGGAAATAAATAAAAAAGAATTCTGAAAGGCAGAAAATCGTTCTTATGACCGATGTGTTCTTGTAAGCGACGTTCTTATAAGCAGTGAGCACTAATACCACCACAACTATTATACTAGTGCTGCTGCTACTACTACCACTGAAGCACGGATAGCTCAGTGGATAACGCACTCCTCAACAAAGCCAAAGGTCAGCGTTTCGATCCCCAGCTGTGCAGACTTGATTTAAACAAAAAGAATTTTTGGGTTTTTCTGTCTCCTCGTCCTGTGGTAGGCAGGATGAATGAGTTCCTAGTCCCATCAGAGACGGACGATAAACTTGGAGGTCCCATGTGCTTTTGCACATGTAAAAGAACCCTCGGTGATTAAAATAAAAAAGGGCAGGCCATATCGGTCATTACTCTGGCAAAATTTGATCTTACCAAAATAGTTATTTCAGTATCATGCACCACTACAACCTCTTGTACATCAAAGACGCAAAGATCTGAAGGGAGGGGAGTGTGGCTGGGCACCCAAAGTCCCCTTATTATACTGGCCCAGGTGTAGCAATAAAATTACAAGATTTCAACTCTGACGCAAAAAGGCCATTACATCTACCACTACTATAACTTTTACTACCACAACTACCACTACTTCTAATACTTCTAGAAACAAGTTTGAGGCAGGGGGCTTAATTATAGCACAATGACATGGATCTGAAAAAACAGATCTAGACAATTTCTATAGGCCTCTTTGAGAATGATTACAGGAGATTCTTTTAAAAGAGCCTTTTTTGTGTATCATAAGCTTATGTGTATGTTTTAAATACTGACATGCCAACAAGAAATAAAACTTTGAATTGAATTGAACTGTATGGTCATTCTCAAAGTTCACATATGTAAGTTAAATTCAGACCATTTACATTGCTTCTGTAAAAGCAAAAAGCAACAGTCAACTTACCCGGACCATATGTATTTTGTTAATCCTAACCAAGAGCTATCAGCAGAAGAGGATGTTTTTGGAACCACAATACTTCTTTTCTTGTTGCAGTAACATTTCTGTGACATAGAAGGTATCAACTTAAGTGATGGAGAAACTAAACTTTCAACAAACAAAATCAACGACCCCCTTCCTATTTATTTTGAATAATTATTGGGAACATTGGGAAAAATAAAAGAGGGAAGGATATGATTAGGTAAAAACTTATAATGTTTCCAAGTTAATCTTAAAGCAAATTAAGTAAAAGGGACATTTGTATTTACAATGTAATTGAGAATAAAAATGATATACCTCACACATGAATATTTTGTTCCCATGCTGATTTTGGTATTCACAATTTACGTTGCGGCCAGCATCATGGGGAGCAGTATCAATATCATGATTCATACTCAAAGTACACCGAGAACTGAAATTATGTTAATATATATGTATATAAATACATTTGTATAATTACTTCATTCAGGTATCTTTAAAATATGTCCCTCTCTTACAGAAAGTTAGCAGCATCTACATATATTAGAGAGCGTCCCTGCATTGCCAAATCTTTTAAATAGTACGGCAATGTTTCAAAGTTGAAAAGATATAATTTTCCTGGAAATTTTTGCCTGAGTCAGTCATATACTCTCTCTTTCTAAAAAAAAAAAAAAAAAAAAAAAAAAAAAAAAAAAAAAAAAAAAAAAAAAAAAAAAAAAAAAAAAAAAAAAA
>JBCHJU010003798.1:0-12319 GCA_039654505.1 Plocamopherus imperialis | reverse complement strand
CTTATTTGGTGACATGACCCGAGAGGCTGCAAGTGATAAGGATTTTGAGAGGCCATCGATTCGAAACTTTTTTTGCTTCAACTGACGGTTTAAATGGCTTCCACTGTACTCAAATGAGAGAAAAACGGGTTAGAGTGGATCTGTGAAGCAATTGTGACATTTGAGGTGAGAAAACGAAAAAAAATCGATATTTCGTCGAGCCGGCCGATATGGATCTAGATCTAGATAATTGGCTCGTCAGTGAACACTTTTCGTTTTTCATCAAATATACGAATGAAGTTTTAGAGTTTCGAGATGGATGCTGTTCACATTTCAGAGGAAACGTGATCTCGGATATTAATTCGATCTACACCGCCTAGTACGGGTGCAGAGCTACCAGACTAACCATCCGGGATTGGTACAGAGCCCCTGGGCTAAACGTTCGTCCAGGACGGGCACATAGCCTGTGGGCTATTAAAGGTCCGCCCGGGACAGTAACATAGCCACGGCCATGTTATAATCAAGGGAATTTCTCTAAACTCCATCCATAGAGGTTAATAACGGATATATATATATCAGCCACCACCTAAGTACACGCTTTGGACAAGTGCACGCTTAATGTTGAAATCAATCTTGCTCCCAATCACGCTGCTGCTCGTAACCAGAGTCTACTGTATCTCTACCTCTGCTCCCAATACAGAAATTGTTTCTATTCAAATCTGATGCATTGGTGTGATCGTTTGAACTCTTCTGAGATGGTCTGTATGTATGTTTTTGTGCATATCTGCCATGAATGCTAAGTATTCATAGAATTCTGTGAAGCCAGTAAAGTGTTGTACTTGCGTCAGGATGTTATAGGTAGGTGGCCCGATAAAATGTGTGTTGTGGCCAATCGTATGGTGTTGTGGCCTTTTGGGTTTTGCTACACACGGCCATCCCCTTCTAAACATGAGGCACACAACTAAATGGGTCCACATTCATACAATACACAGAAACATTTAAAATCTACCTCACTTTAACTCTAATTATATGTTTTGACATAGAACCTTGTAAACAAGTTTGACTGCTATCTACAGTTGTCCTAATTCTAGTGGCATAATCATGGTGTTTTCCCGCTGAATCTTTGATACTGTAATCGAATACATACATTGATAACATCTCATCATTTGTCCCAAACAGTGAAGCGAGTTATGATCTGTGGAGCAATGCCGTCAATAGATCTAATATTGCTAATAAGCATAAAAGGCGCTATGAGTGGTCATTGAAAATACTCGACATATGACTAAGGGAGAGAGAGTGGCCCAACGCCATGAGTAGAAAGAGAGAGAGAGGACCTACCGTGCTAAAAATCATCCTCATCATCGTCCGGCTTCTTTGTGTCAAACTTCTTTACCAGGACTTTAAAGCTCGCAGGCCAATTTGATTAGGCCTAAAAGGCCTAATTCGAATATTATATGTATAGTAACAGGTGAAGAGGTCATACTACTGGTTGAGGCAGAGAAGGAGGCGGAAGTGATTCTACAGAAAGACCAGGGGCAGTACTAGTGGGAGTAGCAGAGGATAAAATTGTTTTAACTCACTGACTACCACAGGTCTAATGAATGGTAGATTATGTCGAAGATACTCAAGAAAGTGGACTGTTTTGAAATAATCATAACTTTTTTGTTTATCTTTATTTTCCCCTTGTTTTTTAAGACAGTGTTCACAATGCATTAAAGTTTATATTTCGACAAATAAAGTTATCATATATGTGTCATTATAATGAATGTCTGGACATGGAAATGTGAGGGGGTGAAAATGATAACCTAAATATCTTTTCAAGACAGACACATATTTTACACATTACAGCACTTCCGTGAATAAAAACAGGTAAAGTAAAGGAAACAAGGCATCTTGTCAAATGATTTCGAAGTACCTAGTCATATAATAATGAGCATTCAGAAAAAAAAGAAAAAAATTATGTTGGAGCCAATATTTTTCCTAAGAGTGTGGTATCTTGTCATGTTTGTCACAAAACCGAGGAAAAACCTGTGCTTACTCTGCCTGCAGTAAAAAAAAATTGCTAAAAATAGACTTCTTGCACTAGAGAGCTCATTCCAGTCTCATACGGAAATAGGAAGATAGGCCTAACACACGTACGCTCATTACCAGAATTGCTAATATAGAGTCTCCTCGTCGCGCTTTTCAACAGGCACTAACATGAGTTGATTCAAGGCCCTCTCCACCAATCCAAAGACCCAATACATGTGCCTCTGAGCTGACCTCTGTGTTGGTTAAAGTCAAAGCACAACAGAAAAAGTCTTATCACTCACCTCAGTCTGAGTCAACACAGCTTTCCAACCGACTCCTTTCGAATTTGCTATTCCAAACAGAATGGTTGAGTTCTTGATCTGCAATGTGATCCAATCATTACGTACAAATATAGGGGCCCCTTAGTTACACTTACAGTCCTCAATAAAACATACAATCAGAATCACTTGTCAAAACTTTCAGATCAACTGCTTCACTGTCTCTCCTCTCGCTTTTTCCCTCGACTGTCTCGCTGTCTCGACTGTCTCGCTATCAAAGCCCCAACTCTCTTGCTCTCACAGTACCCCCCCCCTCCCCGCAAAAAAACAAAACAAAACAAAAACAACAAAAAAAACAAACAACTACCCAGCTTATAATTTACAGGTCATGAGTTGTACGTAGTCATAGCCTCAAACCACACTCTGTTATATTTTAATTTCCGCCCGAAAAGTGATTCGTCGATTTCTTTGTACCCTGACAATCTTAGTGTGTTGTATTAAGGGAACACCACATCAATAAAAGTATCTCGAATGAAGTTAACCCAGTCGACTGAGGTTGAATTATAACAATTTATGCCAACCTCTGTTGCACAACTTTGTAAAGAATGGCCAATGATAAATGCGCTTCCAAAAGTTTCCAACTATTACTCCAAAAAGCATTGTTGGAAAAAAAAGATATTTAAACTGAGTCTGATGTACCACATGCAGGTACATATTTCCCATTCTATACATTGGATCTCTCATGCTTGTAATATATCTATTCGTGTCATGGCCTTGGTTTGCAAATCAGGGCTCTTTAACCTCAAACTTTTCTCACCCCCAAAAATACCAAGCCCGATTTGCTTACACAGTAGTAATTGGACGGTCATTCAGAAGCATCAAAAACATCCAATTAAGACGGAACATCCAGTTAGGCGAAGCGTTCAGTTAGCGAAAATGACTGGATGAGAGGGGTGATGGTCCATGGTTGGACAAAGATCACACCATCAAAGGGGTTGTTATATTTCATAAAAAGAGGTAGTTCCATTCCCATTTTAAATTATCCTCTTGAGCAAACAAAGCCCTGGGACTCTGGAAGAGAACCAAGGAAAACAAAACAGAATCATTGTCTCAGTGTGCTGACCAATCAGAGGGATGGCCGTATTATTACTTAGGCTTGGTCCAACATACGACATGTCAAACGTGAGACCGATGGTCAAGGGGATGGTCACTTAAACGCTTGGATGAGATGTGACTGGCCAGCAACCACGTCATGGCATAGGCCTAGGCAGTGCATTGTATGCTTCAGAGGCATCATGGCCTGTAGCAGTTTTCGACAACTTAGCTTGGTATTTACACCTGGACCAATACCCCCAATAAACTCTTGCCAGACTCCTTTTCCCTACGCTAAGCACTATGCTGAACAATAAACCATTCAATATGGAAAGTTAGATTCTTCATGGCTCTTGAATAAATTTGAAAGTTGATGGTCTATTTTTCCGAAATCTAAACGTCCAACTAGCTGAATTATTTTTTTGGTCTGCCCAATTAGATGGATGATTTTGATTATGATAAAAAAAAAACCTGTTACATCTAGAAAAAACGTCCAAGAAGGTGAAACATCGATTTAGACAAGAGTCCAATGGGGCGGTAACTACTGTATTATAATGGTCCACAAAATAAAAAACCCTTTTCTCTTTAATTTAATACACTTCTGGTTTACTCGTTTATTATTCTACTAACGCCATTGGCCTGTTCTCTCCAACAATGGGTGGGGCGGGGAGGTGTGAGATGAGATATCATCGTGAGATTTACTGTTGAGCCTCAATGGCAGACCGGTTATTTTTATACAAAATTTAAGGATGTATTGATACCAGCGGTCCAACGTCATGATTTTGCCATTGACCGGTTAAATGCCATTCAGTTGGGAAGCAGGCTAATGGGACATTTGACTGACATGGGCATTAAAACGGCAGATTCAAGATGGGTGTGCCCAACACTTTTAAAAAGGTTGATAAATGGAGATGACGTTATTTCCCTGATACATTTTAACACGGATATAATAATATTTGTTTGTCATTAAAGTGGGTCAAAATTTTGGCAAAGCCCTTTACAAGAGACAAGCAAACATCATCCATCTTTTTTCACGAAACTATCGCTAACTATCATCTCTCTTCAAATAACTTTAAAAATGAATGATCTGGTATTTAAGATAATGGGAATGTTTGTGTTCTTTATTACAATGTTACCTTAGTAATCTTGATAATGCAACACAATAATGGTATAAAAATAATAGCCATTAAGAATTGAAGCTATCGGTATATAAAATGGAAGCCTGTAAAAGTGAAATATAAGGCTCCTTTTTCACACATGTTGACCAGACGCCGTCCACTTGTGGACAGTGCACCTTGATCGACATGACACTTTGTTCACCCTGGAGCTGTTTATTATATATACACATACGTAAATAGATTTTCGGAAGGAATTGTAAGTCTTGGTTTCTTCTTTTCGTTCTATTTACAGGAGGGACTATCTTCACAATGTCAACGCCAACAAAGGAGAGTAAAGATGAATCATCATCTTTCTCCTTTCAGCTTTCAAACGAGTCCTTCTCGTCAAGATGCAAAGATGTTTTCTCAAGTCTTGAGGCCATTGAAAAGAAACATCATGCTTTTGAACAATCTGAAGCAGGTTCAAAACAAGCAGCAGAAAGGGGCCTGATGAAGGAAGATCCTGAGGAAGATTTAGATTTGAAATGTGAAAGGAGGCGTGTCCCAGGCCACTACCATGGAAACAGACAACACAGAGAAAGAAGTGCCTATGGTAAGAATTTCAGAAATGGGAATGGCAAAGGGGATTATAGCAACAGAAGAAACTTCGATGGATTTCGCCAACCTTTTCAACGACCACCTCCGAGATCCTCTCGTTTTTTACCGGACCATAAAAGGCATCCAGATAAATGGACGCGCTATTCTCTAGAGGATGTAGACAATGGTGATATGTCTGACAGAAGCAATAGACAAGCAGCCTTCGATTTCCTTTCCGAGAGGCGAAAGGCTAGAGAGAAAGAGAGTGCAGAAGAGAAGTATGAAGTTAATGAGGCAGCCTGCTCCAAGGGCGTCATCTCATTCTCAAAGCGGACAGCCGCCGGTGGCCGAGTTTCACCAGAAGGGTCCATGGAAGTTAATTCAAGTGCTTGTGGTTTGAGGAAAGACTCAGGCGAAGGTGAAAGAAAGAAAATGTATGCAATGAATTGTTCTTTTGAGGAAGATACAGATGAGCAGTCTTTAACAGATCATGTGACACAGAGTTCATTAAATTCAAATGAGGATACAGTGAATACTAACAGTAATAAGATGAGTTCAAAAGAATCAAGCTTTAAGACAAGGAAAACAATCCGACGCCACATTAGGCACAAAGATTCTGATGATGAAGACATTACATGATATAATTATTTTCTGTTTATTGTTAGAGTGTGGTGGTAAGTTGCAGTTGAAGCACATAAACCTCTCTCTAATACATGATATATGTTATTTTGTTTGTTTTGATGATGTTTTTTATTTTGTTTTGTTTTTTATGGGTTTTTTGGGGGGGTTTTTTGTTGTAATTTTTCGTGAAGAGCCTTTTTACAGACTGAGCCAATACACCCCTTTTGAATCCCCTATCGGGCCATTCCAGGAGAATTGGCCCTGGATCCTCATTTTTAAAAATGCCCTTTCTATTGAAATGAGTCATTGGTATGTTTTAATCAACATCTCTAATCATAATATAGAAAGACATTTGTCACATTCCGGCTTTCACACGACAGCCGACATAGACGTTCACCTTGCAATGATCAAAATATGTAAAAAACAAAGACAATTTCACATTATAAATCAAACTGATTATATATATTATTAAATATTATATTTATTAGTACCATATTTTTCAAATACAAAAAAGTGTTTTGTTTAGTAAATGTATGTATTTTTACACAAAACACATAGAAATGCCAAAAACTTTTATTGTTTTTTCCCCCTACTTTGCAGTTGAAATCACTATATGTGACATGTGTGACACACGTAACACAAAAAGGACAAGTTAGCCTACTGTCCAAATTTTTTTAAAAGAAATATGATACAACTTATGATATAAAAGTAACTAACTTTGACAACAAGTAATGTGTATTAAAAAAAAAGTTATGCACACAATACTGTCTAATATTGGACGGAAAATGGTGACACATCTAATATGACAAGTAACACAATTGAGTGACACATACACATATGACATATACAGACCTGCCACTCTTGACACTCAGAAACTGAACATATCTTTATTGAAAGCTCTGAGCAGTCTGTCATTTCTATTATCCTGAGTTTTGCTTTCAGCGTTAGTGATGTCGATAGAATCTAATTCCCAGAGTCGTCTGACTGTATCATCTTTTAAATCTGATCCACAAAAAAGGATTCTAGTTCTAGGATACTCTTGCCTAAGTTCTCTTTGTTTTTTGCTCTGAGTGTACACCCAAGAAAACATCTACCCAAAGACAGTTTCTTGCGCCACGGATTCATTTCCAAAAGTGCCACTCTGTGACTTTATCAGAGGCCAATACCAATCCAAACAAATCAGGATGTCTATTCTATCAGATCTGCCCAAATTATAATCCTCTGAAAAACCAATGCCTTTGAAATTAGACAAGACTTCCTTAGGTCCAGTGGAACGAAACATATTGATTTTGATTTGATTTGATTCTGTAGTAGGCTGGGGTCAGGCTAGTCGCCTTTCAGCCGGTTGATTGACACTTGTTTCGTCTTCCTCATTTTTTTCACTTGTCTTTACTATAGTTTTTTTTATGCTATGCGTGACGGGGATTTGAACCATTCCGATGAGAGTTCGTATTTGTGTTGGCTCCAAACTTTATCCAGTCTGCTTTTAAAGGCATTCAGAGAGGGTGCTGTGACTATGTCATCTGGTAAAGAGTTCCAGGCGTTTATGATTCTGATCCTGAAGAAGTTTTCCCTCACGGAGGTTTTCACTGATGGTCTCTTCAACTTCAAGCTGTGTCTCTTTGTAGTCGATGATTCCACTCCTGGTAGTAGATCACCTGGTGTAAATTGTAGATGCCAGACATGTATTTAAAGCATTCAGTCATGTCCCCCCTTGCTCTCCGATAGTACAATTTGTAACAATGAAGGTAGCTTCTGTAACTTCGATCGTTGGACATAATCTAGATTCTTAAGGTCAGGAATTATTTTTGACATTCTCCTCTGAATTGACTCTAGCTGTTCTTCATCACCCTTGTGCCTTGGATGCCACAACACATTTCCATACTCTAGGTGAGGTCGAATGATTGCTTTGTATAGTGTGCTGATACTTTCACAAAGGCATCTCCCTGGCCTTTCACACAACCTGTGGTCTTTGTACCATCTGCAAGCTGGATCGTATGGTTATCGGGATTAAATGATTTATTGAAATACAAAAAATTGTCCCTGTTGTTTATGATATGGATACTGGCACCACTGTCGACAAGAAGTGAATTTTGACGTTTAATTTGTGACAGATTGGCGTCAATTGATGAGCTTACGTAGAAGGTAAAGTGGTGGGGTTGGATATTGGTATCAGTATCATTGGTGAAATGGCGAACAGATGTGCCACAATTGGCTTTTGATTTAGAGCGACAATATTTTGTATCGTGGGTATTTGTTTTGCAGAAGGAGCAAAATCGTGACGTAAGATTTTACGTCGATGAAGGGTTTGTTGATGAGTTATGCGGTGGTTTTCCTTTATTGGAGTAACAGTCTTGGGTATTGTAATTTTACAGAAATTGCACCAACGACTGGAAGCATTGTGCGACATGTGGGTGGTAATGTTGTTGCTGGTTGACATTTTCATAATAGAATTAGATTTGTCATAAAACCGAATTTGTTCTTGGTCTTCATAATTTCGGAGCAGTTGTTTACAGTTGAAGAAAGTCAATGTATCATCTTTATGGTTAATGACAGCCGTGAATGGCTTAAAAGATGGAAGGTAGAGCTTTTATTATCATGGCAATAAGAAGACTATCGCTGATACTTTCTTTGGCGTTACGGAGCTGTGTAGCAATGGTGTCAGCTCTCACGGTGAAGTCTGTAATGGTTTCATTTGATTGGATTGTCAGACTTGTAAGTTGGGTGTATAGAGTGATGATTCGGTATTTTCCCTTCGGCTGGTAGTGATTATTCAATAACTTTAGGGCCTTTCTGCCATCATCAGCAGCATCACGCATTATCAAAGACAAAAATTTGTCATCCCCGCACTGTATTAGCTCAGCGAATGTCTCTGCATTTTGATCATCATCATTGTCCAAAGATTCTTAACACAATATATCATATTTGCCCTAAAATCTCATAAGTGCTAAAATTTTCACCTGCCAGATCTCGAAATTCCGTTCATTGCCATTAAATTGTGGTGTTCTGTAGGATGTAGAATTCGCCACGTTGAAGCTGAAGGGTTGTGTTATTAATTTAATCAAAACTTCGTTTTATGTTGGTTTTAAAGTTCAAATACTATTTATTCCATGCATCTGGGCCCATAACCTGTTACGATATATGTTGTCGAAATATAAAGATAAATTATGATTTAAGTGTAGATTAATATGTAACACAACATGTTGGTTTCATTGTGAAGGAAAGAGAGGAAGAAAAACAGTCTTCCAGTTTATTTTTATAAAAACAGGATCAAAAAACATTCGTCCTGAAAAAGGATTCGCATGATTATGAAAATGTTGTGGAATTAATAATATAATGATAAGCATGGATAGAATAAAATAGAATTGTGTGTGAGAGAGAAAAGTTTATCTTTAACTAACATGTAGGTGGCTCAAAGTCACCGCAGTTCTCCACTTCAATTTTGTTCAACACTTTCAATACATTCATGGGGTCATCGTCTACCCTATCTTTGGCTTCTTCTTGGTGACTTTCCTCGATGTTTAAGAAAACAAGATTTCGGTTCCGCTTTAGCTTTCTTCTATTTCTGCAGCATCACATTTAGACCCTCATATCTCTCCCGCTGTTCTTTCCACTCTTATAATCTCTTGAATTTTTGTTTTCTTTTCCTGCACTTTCAATGCTTTTCACCTGTGCGCCAACTTTATTGACTTTTACTTTTATCTCCTCAATTTCTTTCTCCACTTTCATGAAGTTTCCTAGGAATTTGGACGCTGCTTTATTGCACATGTTCGAGCAGTAAAAACGTATGAGGGGCCATGATCTCTCTGCATCCTTCATCAGGATTTCATAGGTATTATTATCAATTTTTTCACACTTTGCATGGTATCACGTGTCACAGAGCTCACATTGGATGCATTCATCGTTATCTTCGCAAATTTGGTTACACCTTCCTCAGCATGTGTCGGTATCATCCTGCTTGTCCATGCTACCACTATTTTGTTTAGTATCATGGAATCTCTGCTTCTCCACCTGTTTTAGATTTCTTTCCCTAGAACTGGGCCTACTTCTATTTAAGTTGAAGCTAACTTTTTCTTCGCAACAGATGCTATTTCTGAATCGTTGGCTTCCATTATGTTTTTCTTACTATTACTAGATCTTCGAACTTGAGCTACAGCACTAGCACCAGCACTCATTACTGTTATAGTAAATTTGAAGTATTATAAATTATGCAGTTTCACATTTGAATCTTTGAATGTCAGCCATCTTGAAAACAAAGATTTCCTTGGTGCAAATATTGGAACAAATTTTGTCCATCTCAAGCAACCGTTTTCTCTCTTCACGTGTATTCAGCTCAAAAACATTTTTCACACATCTTTCAACCCATTTTCAGCAAAACAGAAATATGACAAATATTCTGTACGTACAATGCCTAATTCAAGATCCTTGGCACATTTTGTTTTGACAAAGGATCTGTCCGATCCACTATCGAACATGGTGTTCACTTCTTTGCCCTTAATTTTGGTCCTAACAACTTGCATGAGAGTTGTCATACTTTCTGCATTTACAAAAGAGACTCCCACATGTGTTGAATTTCCATCATGTTCAACAGTATTATGTCTGACAAGTTTTGACACATTTTCATTCGGTTTAATCCGACTTTTGCACAAAACTGCATGGTGATTTCCTTTACAGAAATTACACAATTTGGCACTGTCCTTAGCGAAATGTTTGTTTAAACTTTAAACATCGAAAGCACAGTATGATTTATATACATCATACATGTATACATAAAACATTTACTAGAACCTTTCACTGATATCATTGGTACTGGTAAGTTACTTTATTTCAATTTTATGGTAGTAATTGTGACCAGAAGAACATGAAGTCAATTGTAGACACTGGGAAGAACAAAAAAATTATTCTAACTGTTGCCAGAAAAATGGAATTGGCGACAAGAGCCAGATGAGCAGGAGGTGAATTTTTTTTTTTTCACAATGTCACTGGGGCTGTCATGCGTCATGTTCATCATGCAATTTTATACATGTGTTGTGCTTTGAATGCTGTTGCGTCAGCACATGTTAGGACATTCTTTGAAATAGTTTGCCCCATCTCTTCAGATAATGCTGTAGGTGCTCCAACTGGTTTTGTGTGCACGATATTCATTTTATTCCTGAGTGTTCGCACTTGTATTTTGTATAATTTTGAAACCTCAGTGACCGAGATTTGTTTACATTCTTGCACATCCTTTATAAGTGTGTCGTCAGAATAGCTTCTATAGGGTCTAGTCCCAGGTTTTCGTTTGGGATTTCTTGGCAATGTTGCTGTTCCGACAGCATTTACGCAAGCACACATTGTTACCAAAGTGCCTTTCTCAGCTGATGGAAGAAGGCCAACTTGTTTAATACCTCTCACTGCAACAATCCTTGGTGTTGTTCTCACAGTTTTTATGCCTCTTTCATCAAGATTCCAGATGCAATCAAGTTCAAGATTGAAACTCTGCCTCTCTACAACTTCCTGTAAGTTGTCATAGAATAAATTTACATTGTACCTATTAAAGGCACATGCCCTTGTAATGCTTGTGGCTTCTGGCATTCTTGTGCTTTATGGTGGATGCCTTTTCATAAGGCCATAAAACTAGTCCACACCAGCAATTTGGTTTGACTCCCAAGAATCTGGATAATTTTGTTTTTGTTTTGGCATAATAATATTCAAAGGCTAGTTTTCGAGTGGCTGTAATGGAGAGTCCATGAAACATTTTTGAACACTTAATTATGTATTCGGCTAGCAATTTCTCTTCCTGTTGGGAGATAATGTGAGTCTTTTTGAAAACAGCATCTTCAGAATTTGTCGCATTCTGGGCATCCTTCAAATATCTTGGTAAAGTTGTACGACTGATGCCGTACTCAACAGCAATGCTTCGAATGGATTCCTTATTCTGAATGATTCTGCTTACAGGTTCCTTCATTGCGACCTCAGAAAATGTGCCCCTGTCGGTCTTTCTCACTTTCGTTCGCGGCATGATTTGTAGCTGGGAAGGATAAAAGAAAGAGTAACATAATAAGATGTGTCTTAAACTTGGAATAAACAGGTCCGTAAAGTAATGATATGAAAAGAAATTGTTGATAAACCTTTATTGTGTCCTTTTAATGCTTGCATTTCACTGACAAAACACTAAACAGGAGAGAATATTCTCATTAATAGAATTGGTACACGTTGGGGGCTAATGGTTCACCTGTCGGGGACCAATGGACCCCCGGCCCATAGGTCCCCATGTCGGATGGACTATTGGTCCCCAACCCTAGTCATTCCAAATAAAGGTCTCTCCCCTGCTAATCCGATGCCTGGGGGAGCGTCAAGCTCTTTTATCCTCTTCCTTAGATAATTAAGATGAGTTTAATATAAAACTGTAATTGTAATTTGCAAGTTATTTGCATTTTCATTAAAGAAGTTGAAAAGTTTACCTTGAGAGTTCAATTTTCGTTCTTGACAGCAGCTGGGCTTCTTTTCCCACACAGGAAGCTAAAATCAACCATGTGTTCAAGGGAAAGCACTACAACAATAGACATGTGTGATTAAAAACTGTAACTCCTGCCATCTGATTATCCCAACTAGAAAGCCCTGAGATCGTCCTCTTTGGATGTACTGGGCTATACCTCAATCAAA
>JBCHJU010003687.1:0-12319 GCA_039654505.1 Plocamopherus imperialis | reverse complement strand
GTGGGCTCTTCAATAAGCTGTACGAGGGCACAATCATCTAAAGCATTCGCAAAATCATAATGAGACTGGCTATATGGGGTTTTCTTTGAGAGAAGCCCAGAGAAGCAGCTGAACAATCAAATGCAGTACTGATAGAAAATACCGTCAAATCCTTATAATAATACATGTACATATCAGATGAGAAAATTGAACATAATTTTAAAACACCTGGATAATTCTTATCAAAGAAATTGGACTCAATTCCTCAAAATATAAAAGAAACAAGTTTGGGGTTGGGAGCTTATTATAGCACAATGAAATAGATCCTAAACAATAGATCTAGACATGTTCAATAGTTGCCATTGAGAATGATTACAAACACAGGGGGAGGATATTCCAGAAATTAAACAAATTAATGCTATAAAACACTTTGTTAAAATGTCACCACCAAGTTGCACTGTGCACAGGTGACAAAAAATATGTGCACTGAGTCGAACATGCAATGCTAAATTCCAAGGGACACGACCAATGATGGACTAAACATGCACTGTTCATTGATATTGGTTGCCAATATTGCAGTCTTCCTATTACCGATGTCATCAGGCACTCAAAAACCAATCCATACACACACACACACACACACACAAACACCTGCAGCATAATATATTATTAGTGATGCAGAGCATCCCAGACTTCTATTTTCTCTTCCTCTCTTTTCATCCGCCTTGTTTCTAACATTGAATATTTGATCAATTAAATGTGTAACCAACTGGCCTGCGATACTTGCATTTTACTGCAACTTGACGAAGTAAGGCAAGCCCTATGTTGCATTTTGATAGTGTGATAAGTGAGAAAAAAGCTGTCAAATCAGAAAATCATGCAATGTGTCAAAATTTGTTAACTTGGTGTGTAACTAGGCAGTCACTACTGAAAGAAAGAGGAGCACATCAGCATCAAAATTACCCTAGAGTTTGCCTTTCTATAGGGGTCAGTCCTCGGACGAAACCTGTTTGCATTGTATACTGCTCCCCTTTAAACACTAAAATAACAATAATCTCAATTATGACCTCTACATGGAAGATATATGATTGCATAGTTTGGAAACAAATAGACCCCCCTGACAAACCTTTACTACAAGGTGAATAGGCCTACTGTGTTAGAGAAATAAGCAAAATCAATAACAAAAAAAAAAAAAAAGTTTAAAAATTGAAACTTAATGGTGATATAACTGAAACTAATGATAAAAATAACAATATACATTTGGACAACGCCATAATCTTCCTGAAAAGGAACTCTGAGCACTTAACAATTTGATTGTTGACTCACAGAAGTAGGTGCATTGCAATCTACAAAAAGGCCTTTGCAATACAACAAGGGCTGCTTAAAAATACTCAGTGCTTACATTATAAGGCAAGGAAGGATCTGAAGCAGGGGGAACTCGCATGGCATTGTTGTTGTTGTTGTTGGAGGAATTCTTCCTGTAATCTCTGTCTCTCCTGCAAAAGGATATCATAAGGTAAGACTTCTTTATTTATTCTCATTGTAAAGAACCGGTTCTAACAGTCGCTATGTATATGTAAACAAACTATAAAGAGACAGCATTAAAGGTTACTATAAATGTAAACAAACTATAAAACTGTTTCAGCAGTGGCTATGAATATAAATGAACTATAAAGAAACTGTTTTAACAGTGGCTATGAATATAAACAAGCTATAAACATAAGCACCAGCTTGATAAAAAAAAATGAAGCACAAGCCACTTTAAATGTATTTACATATACATTATTGAACTTTAAAAAACTAAAATTTCTGGTGCAGTAAATGCCAGTTTTGCAAAATCCACATGTGTTGTTCATCATCACTTGCCATCCATAAAGTGTAGTGAATTGAGGCTTAGTAATGGTAACTTCTAAAACTTGCTTCCACTGTGGTCACAGTGGCACAGCAGTTATGCTTTGGGATGAAAACCGAAAGGTTGGTGGTTCGAATCCCATAGAGATATTGTGATTTAACCCTTGGGCAAGGTAATTTACGCCAATTGCCTCTGTTTGCGGTGCTGCTCTGCGGCTGACACTCAATTTTTGGTAGATATCAAATAACAAACTTCCTTTCTGGCATGAATAAAAGGATTTTTTTTTTAAATTATTCCACTACAAATACCAGCAATGTTTTCAGCAGTCTATACCAACCAGTATCACCCCCTCATCAAATAATACAGCTGAACAAAATACACAAATTCAATGATGCTTGATTATACATGGACATAATTTTACCACACCTATTTAACTACAAAATATTTAATAACTGTTCAATTCAACTGACAATTAGAACAATGATAAATAAATGCTTCTAAAAAGCTTTCTCACATAGCACATTATATGTTTTGAGTGACTAATTTGCAAAGCTGAACACAGTTTACCAGTTTGTTATAGCAAACACAACAGACAAGGAAAGCTGAATACAGCAAACTAGTCTATTCTAAAAACCATACTGAACATGTAAAGCTGAACACGGTTTATCAGTTTATTAGAGCAAACACAACAAGGAAAGCTGAACACAGCCTTCCAACCAGCCAGTTTATTCTAAAAAACACAACGAACAGGGAAAGCTGAACACAGTCTGGCAGATAATTCTAACAAACACAATGAACAAGGAAAGCTGAACACAGCCTACCAGTTTATTTTAACAAACACAACGAACTAGGAAAGCTGAACACAGCCTACCAGTCTATTCAAATAAACATAATGCATGAGGAAAGTTGAATATGGCCTAACAGTTTATTCAAACAAAAACAACGAACAAGGAAAGCGGAACACAGCCTACCAGTTTATTTTAACAAACACAATGAACAAGGAGAGCTGAACAAAGCCTACCAGTCTATTCAAATAAACATAATGCATGAGGAAAGTTGAACATGGCCAAACAGTTTATTCAAACGAACACAATGAACGAGGAAAGCTGTATACAGCTACCAGTTTATTCTAACAAACACAACAAATGAGGAAAGCTGTTTCAAGCCTACCAGTCTTTCTCCATGTGCGTCTGCTGTTGCTGGGGAGGATGCCTTTGTTGCTGACTTGCATGTTTGGGAGACTGCCTGTACTGACGTTGGTGTTGATGTTGATGCTGGTGTTGGTTTTGTTGCTGCTGGTGTGGGGGTGGTTTGGAAGGCTGGTTGCGTGGCTGTTGTTTAAGCTGATTGGATTGTTGGCTCTGTTGTTGATGGTCGGCAAGTCTGGGATTCAGCTGCTGCTTTTGTTGAGACTGAGACTGCTGCGACTGCTGCTGCTGCTGCTTTTTCTGCTCATCTTCTTTATCTTTCTTATTCAAGGGACAGTGACGCATCATATGTCCAATTTTACCACAACGACGACAACCTCGCACATTTGGAGGTCGACTCTCAGACAGCAGTTCTGCATCAAAGAAGTAATCCTGGGAATGGACACAAAATTTGCAATTGCTTCACAAGCCAATCTGCTTGACAAAACACAAAAGAACTGTGCTTACTATTTGTTAGTCAATGTTTGCCGTTTTGTTGGGGGTTGATTTATTCATTTCTGGGATTTCTTTTTCTCAACCCTTTCCAAATAGGACTTCTTTAAACTAGAAGCAAAAATCATAATTGACAATAAACATAGAAAGCATTATTGTCTGACAATTCGATAAGGACGAACATATAACTTTGCAAAGAGCATTAGCACAGTACTTAATAAGATTTCAGAAAGAAGTGTGCCAAGGCCTTTTTTATTCTCCCAGTGCAAACGGGGTGTCCTGGTGGAAAAAACAAACAAACCAAAGACAGTCAACCCACCGATGGATCCTGGTACTTGTTGAACATTTCCATGTTCTCATCGATTGGACTTCCATAAAGCATGCGCCCGTTAATGAAGGTTTTGAAGATAAAGTTGTTCACTGAAAGCCAAGATAAAACAAGGTATTGAGAAAACCTCACACAACACTAAAAAGCAACTTATGTCAGTGATGAGTAAGACACATTATTACTGGCTCTCTACCCCTATTTTCAAATAAAAAACATTGCCAATTTTGAAAAGGGGCAGGTTATGTCATGACAGATTAAATTACAACTTCCTCCCAAGCTGTTACAATATGAAGGTACCTATTTTTTTTATTTATTTTTCCTTATTCTCAGGTGGAAAGGGTGAGTTTGAGGGAGGGCTTACAGAATAAAAGACATGTAAACATGAAATTTGAGAGAAAAGGGAAAATGTCAATATCCAAACAAGCATACATCTGGGAATAACTACAACTTACTTGTTCGTGTCAGACCAGAACCCAAATTGTGATTGAGGTCGAAAGGATCTGGGAGGAAATACGGTAAATAATTCACTGTTGGTAAGCGAAAAAGAAAAAAAAAAACATAAAGAAAGAAAGAAAGAAAAAAAAGAACATTAAAGAAAACTAGGAAGCCACACCAACAACACCAAAAACAGTAAAAGTGTAATACTTGTGGCAGATAAATGAAAGAGAGATTTTCACATTTATGTACCTTTTTTTATTTTTCAAAATTGTTTCTGTCGCTTATGCTCAGTTTTCATTTAAAATCAAATTTCCTTTTCGGGATGAATTGGGGCAAATTTATCTCATTTCATTTAGTGTTAAACATAACCATGAAAAATAATAATTACACATCCATCTTACTTAAGAACAAAGCTTGACAGTCCCTTCATGTGATGCTAGCGTAAAGTTACCTTCGATAGCAATAGATGACCCATTCCACAGCTTATCAAATCGTGTTAGAAGCTCCTTTTGCCTTATGCATACAACAAACTCTTTGTAGTTGAACTCCTCTACATAAAAACGAAGAAATCCTAGCCATAGTTCAGCTACTGACATCTTATTTTTTCCTTGCTCAGTCCAAATCTTCATCTGTTAAAAATGAAAGTCTCAAGAGTTACTTTAAAGTAACACTATTGGAATATTCATTCAAATAACATGATAACAATGTAATCATAGAATTTGAGAAGAAAGGCCTGGTTTTTGGATTTTTATTTGGTATTGTTTATTTTTTCAACATAATAAAATGTTATTCTCAATTATCCACTTTGAACAATTTCTATCCATGAAAAGACCTAGATAAGCTTTTTTCCAGAAGTCTCCAGTTGTAAAGCTAAATTCATGTAGGTCAAGGGCAAAAAAGAAATGAGCACACACACACACATAAACAGAATAATCAAATAACCCCTTAAACAACAAAAGAAATTAGGAATTTCTTCCTAAATATGTCATACTGTTCTCTTGGGAAAGCATGGGGTGACCATCCCCGACCCTGCACGTTACAGGTGGTGGACAGTGGATGTCCTACGGACATGCAGGATAGCAGAAAATAAGGGTCTTGCCCAAATAATCCGTCAAGAATCTGGCGGCAGTGCCAGAGAGCCAAGCATGCCAACAAATGGCACAGTTGGGTCTTCTACAAATAACTCATTATGCTTAAAGACAGTGCTGTCAGGCGAGTAAAGGCGCCTTAAAACCTTCACCCCAGCCCCCACTGCATTGTGGAAAATCGAGGACGATGAAAGGCTACGATGTCAACCGGATTTGAATCACGCTTGTAAAGAGTAGCCACCGCAAATGTATCCAAGCTACTGAAAGTGCAACAGGATATTAATTCAACATGACCAAAGCACATCCCACATCACTCATCACGTGGTAAACCAAGGAGCACGTCCTGCAAACTTTATCTCAGGTTGTAGACGAAAAATCAGCTACTGAAACAAACAACAACGAAAAGGCAAGACTCATGAAGAGAAAGAAAGACATAAAAATTGCTACCCTAAATGTACAAACCCTTCAAAAAGTAGGTCAAACCCCAGAATTAATAACCTAAGCAGAATCTTCCAAGCAAGACATATTCTACATCCAAGAACACAGATACGTGCATGAAGATCTCGAAACAAGAGAAACCGCCTTCGGAAAACATAAACTGATCACATGCTCAGCCTGGAAAAAAGCAATAAATGCTTCAAATGGAGGAATTGGAATGCTATTGTCTACCCAGGCCCCTACAGCACTCACCAGCATTCAGAAAATATCCGCAAGAATCATGATAGTCAACTTTAATGGAAACCTACAAACTACCCTGGTAGCCTGCTACAGTCCTACCAATGTAAGCGAGGAATTTGTAAAGATTTTTTTTGGGGAGTGGGGGGGGGGGGGGGGAGGGATTTTGAGGCCAATTTTCTTAGGACCAAGGACCAAAGGGGATGAAGAAATTTTGTCCGCGGTCTATGCCCACCTTGGGATAAGGACTAGAGAGAGAGAGATACGCAACCAGCAGACAAGTACCAAAACACAACATCTTGCTCATATGTGGAGACCTCAATGCACAGTTCGGAAGATCAGATGGCTTCAAATGTGCTTATCATACTGATACAAACAAAAATGGAAAAAGGCTGAAAGACTTCATCTCAGAAAACAACTTATGCAGCCTCAACACATTCCAAAATCGAACCAGCCAACTATGGACACATAAAGCACCCAATGGTTTGATCATTAACTTTCAAAATTATTCAAGGGCCATAAAAAATCCAACTTTGCGTATGAATGGGCTATTGTTCTCCTGGTATAGGGAAAGCACATGGAAAGGCGGTCTGGCACGGGTTTATTGGCGAGTACTAGTACTGTGAATACAGAGCTAAGGTGTCAAAAACTGCTGCAGGGCATGACAGCTCTCAAGCATACAACGCAATGCCTAGGCCTATGCCATAACGTGGTTGCTGGCCAATCATATCTCATCTCAGTGTTTTAGTGACCACCCCCTCGACCTATCAATCTCATACTTGACATGTCGTATGTTAGACCAAGCCTCTGTAACAGTATGGCCATCCCTCTGATTGGTCATTATTGGTCCCATCTGATTGGTCACACTGAGACAATGATTCTCTGTTTTATTTTCCTTGGTTGTCTGTCAGTCCCAGTGCTTTGTTTGATTGACAGGACAATTTGATATGGGAAGGTAACTCACCCTTTTTATGAAATACAGCAGCCGTTTGATGGTGTGTTCTTTATCCAGCCAGGGACTATCACCCCTCTCATCCTGACTTTTTGGCTAACTGGACATTTCGCCTCATAGGACATCCCGCCTAATTGGATGTTTGTGATGCTTCTGGACGACCGTCCAATAAGGGGTAACTACTGTACCCCTAAAACCCAAAATAAAGACATGAACACAATAAGAAACAGCAGACATGTGCCAAAAACAAGAAAAACTACACCAAGCCATATTTCAAAATTATGCAAAACCCTACAACTGCAAATTGCGATTACCTTAAAAGTACCCAAGATGAATTAAGGAATGCATATAACAACGAACTGATTAACTCGAGAAACTCTCAAGAAAAAAAATTGATTACATTACCAACTCCACAAACAATAAAAAGGCAGCAGCGGCGTGGAAAAAAGTCAATGTGATATGCGGCAGAAAAAACACCAATAGGGAAAAGCTAAAAGCTAAAGATCAAAATGAGTGACTAAACTTATGTCAAAAACATTTCGAGAATCTACTTGGTAAGCCACCAAACATCTCAGGAACAAATATAGACAGTCTGTAAAGAGGAACTTAACAGCCAAATTTGTGAATTCAAAATGGACGAACTATGGAAAGCCCCTAAAAGCATCCAATATGGAAAACACTGTGGAATTGGTGACATACCAGCTGAAACTAGAGGCCTTCCATGAAATTCTACTGGACTGCTGAAACAAAGTCTACGCTAAAGACAGTTTTGCAAGATCGACTGAGGGATGCTACTCCCTTTCCCAAAGAAAGGACACCTGGGCTTACCAAAGAACTACAGAGGAATCACCTTGACATCTATCCGCAAAAATCTACAACCTAATGCTTCTAAATAGAGTCAAACCCAAAATTGATCCCCTTCTTTACAAAAACCAAAATGGCTTTCGCCAATCAAGATCAACAACAGGATAAATCCTCACCCTCGGACACGTAGTCAAGGGTGTTAAATCCCAAAACCTCCCAGCAGTCCTGGTATTCATTGACTTCTATAAGGCTTTGGATTCCATCCACCACGGCAAAATGAAAGAGATCCTCCTAGTCTATGGAATACCACAGGAGATTGTCAATGCCATCATGATACTCTACCAAAATACGAAATCCATGGTTCAATCACTCGACGGAGACACCGATTTCTTTTACATTACAGCTGGAGTATTACCTGGTGACACCCTCACTCCCTTTATCTTCATAACATGCCTTGACAATGTCCTGAGGAAAGCACTAGATAAAGACCAAGAACTGGGACTACTATGCGACATGGCCATACTAGCTGACAATCCAAAAGATGCAAAAACTCTCCTTCACAACATCAAAGAAGTAGCAATGGTAATTGGACTTTATCTTAATGCAGACAAAACTGAATTCATGTGCCTGAATCAAGATCCATCAGAAGGTCTACACAGCCTGAAAGGAGACCCAAATGAAGCCGTTGCATGATTTCAAGTATTTAGGAAGTCACATAGACTCCACTGAAAGCAACATCAACATCCGTCTCTGGAAAGCATGGTCTGCTCTAAACAAACTAAACAGGCTCTGGAAATTCAACTTGCCAGACAATCTCAAAAGAAATTTCTTTCAAGCTGACATCAAATCTGCACTTGTTTATGGCTCAAGTGCATGGACCCTGACAACTGCACTAGAGAAAAAACTTGATGGAGCATATACCCGAATACTCCGAGTCACCCTCAATATTTCTTGGAAGACAAATGAAAAATTATACAGCAATACTCCCCAAATCACAACATTGATTAGGCAACAAAGACTGAGGTTTGCTGGGCACTGTTGATGGAGCATGAAAGAACTTATGTCAGATGTACTACTCTGGAAGCCAAGCCATGGGAAGAGAAACAAGGGACGACCAAAAAGAGCCTTCATCGACCATTTGCTGGATGACACCGAATGCCAATATGAAGAACTACCAGCAGTAATGGATGACAGGGAGAAATGAAGGAAACATGTCATGCTGTGCCGGGCTAGCTCGCCCTGACGATGGTGATGATGTTGTCTAGAAACAATGTAATTTAATCAGCAGAGAGTGGAAGTTCATGAACTACCAAAACATTTACGCAATTTTAAGATCAAAAAGGAAAATAATTGATAGAGTAATATTCAGTAAATAAACCCTTATTTTGAAACATATTTCAATTGGTGATAATACCATACAAATGTTGCGTATAAATTTTCTGCGAATAAAAATGAAACCCTTGGTCACCCACATTACTTGGAAACAACACTTACGAGTCTGTTCAAGTCATCCATGAACCAGGCATCACAACCTTCCACCATAAAGACAGGCTTTTTATCACCCGGGTAGAACTGAAAACATGTGTCAAAGTTTAGTTTTGCAATATAAAGAGAAAAACATAATTTGGAAAATAAATTTGTATTAAAGGTAGCAATGATAATGATAGTGTCAACAAAGATGATAATAATAAGAGTAAGAAAAAAAATAATATAAAATTACAATACCATTAAAAAGAATAATAGTAATGGTAGAAGTCATAAAAAGTAGCCCTTTCAAGCGTTTCAGTTCATAAGGCCTGAGCTTATCCTGGTTTCCGTAGCATGAAGCTGATAGTAACAGATTAGATCTATCATTTTTCTGCAAGTCTATTGCAGCATACTTTTCTAGCCAAAGCTGTACCCATTTTCACCTGGGTTGAGTGAAGCAACGGGGTAAATTTTCTTACTTACAGAAGAAACGCATGTGACACACAGTGGTTTGATCCCATGACTTCACAGCCCATAGCCCAATGCTTTACCACAGAGCCACTAAGGCCCCTCAGAAGTCATAATGATAATAATAATAATAAATAATAATAGAAATAACAATAATAATGCTTTCATCTCATCTTGAGGAATTATCACTTCCAGAGAGGCTCCTATAAACAAGGTTTTACACTGAAAGAAGAGGGTACACATGAAGCCTTCCTTTTGTGCCCATACCCGATTGTCCCAGGACCCACTGCCTGCAACAGCCAGTTAGAAACGAGAGCAGGGTGGGGGTGAAATCTGCAAATCACTCTGCCTGATGTTTAGCAATCCCCCATCCTCTTTTGTGAGAAAAATTCCCACCTTATTATCTCTTTCAATACTAGAGCAAACTGACATTAAATCTGGATAAAAAACCAGAATGTATCATGTTTTTATTTTTATTCTTAACTCTTTTTATCCTAGCATTGCCCTCACAGACATTCTCCCCATCCTAGGGTTGCCTCACTGAAACAGTTTACATGGCATTATAAATAAGTTGTTTATATGTCCAAATCAGCACTAAAAATAGTCAATGGCAGATGTGATAGCAAAAAAACTCTTTTTAAAGAGCTGTGCAAAGCCATGGTTTCAAATTTTATTAATTACAGTGAAGTAATGGTAGGCATCAGACCGTTTTGAATCCCTATTATGAGAATACTCGAAGCCCTGGCAGTGGCCATTACCAGAATACTCGTAGCCCAGATAAAAAGAGTTAATGACTTCTCACTTCTATTTCTTTTTTTATCACAAAACAGCAAAAATCAGCAGACGCTACCTCTTGTAAAACGGGAATAACAGCCGGTTTGACCTGTTGCAAGTAGTACAGCATCATGAGAATGTAGGCATAGGAAGACAAGCTGCCGCGGGAAGCATCGCCAATATCACAGACCTGTTAGAAAACATTGTCATGAACAAAGTATCAGTTAAAAGATGAAGAAATACATTTTTTGTTTAGAGTATAAAAAGGAAAATAATGCAATAAAAACCCTTAAAATTAGTGTATCTTTTCTTTTATCTATGTTGAAGGAGAAGAAGAGAAGAGAAGAAAGGAGGAAGACGAGGAGAGGAAGCAATGCTAGGGTCTACAAACCAAGTTAAGGCTTTGGCACTCTGAGTCAGCAATGACAGGGTCTACCAACTAGGCTAAGACTGCCCTCTGGGTCAGCAATGACAGGGTCTACCAACCAGGTTAAGGCCTTGGCACTCTCGTTCAGCAATGACAGGGTCTACCAACCAGGTTAAGGCCTTGGCACTCGGGGTCAGCAATGACAGGGTCTACCAACCAGGTTAAGGCCTTGGCACTGTGGGTCAGCAAAGACAGGGTCTACCAACCAGGTTAAGGCCTTGGCACTCTGGGTCAGCAATGACAGGGTCTACCAACCAGGTTAAGGCCTTGGCAATCTGGGTCAGCAGTGCCAGGGTCACTAACCAGGTTAAGACTGGCCCTCTGGGTCTATAAGATAGCACATCACTGGTACATGATTGTGACCCCTGCTTACAAGATATCCCATCAATGGTACTTGATTGTGATCACTGCCTACAATATATCAATGGTAAACTTGCACGATATCCCATCAATGATACTTGATTGTGATCACTGCTTACAAGATATCAATAGTAAATGATTGTGACCACTGTATAAGTATTGCATTATTGCATATCAAAGGGCAGATAGTAAGGAAACCTCCACAGTTCATCCACCAATCGAAAGAACTATCTGTCATCATTTTATCATTATTATTACTCTCTGGGGACATCGAATGAAACCCTGGCCCAAAAAACACGAGCATATACCCATGCGGCCTATGTGACTTGCCTGTAACTTGGCAGTGCCAAGGGGTGTGCTGTGATGACTGAAGCGTTTGGCATCACCGCTCCTGTCTCGAACTGTGCTCGAAAGATTACGAACTCCTGCATCGTTCCAATGTACAATGGCTATGTTGTAAATGCGAAAGTATTAACATCAACTCATTTACATTTAAGAGTTATGAAACCCATTCGAATTTTTATGCACCTATCGAAGGGACCGATGTTACCCTCGATTCAATTAACTCTGCATTTAGTCCTCTAAAAGCCAGCAGCCCGATCATTGATGAATCCCGTAATCGAAGCTGTTTAAGTTCATCGAAGTCATGTACAACCTCATCATTGTACCCCCCAAAAAGGAACCTCCGCATATTAAACACCAATTGCCAAAGTATTGTCGACAAGGGTCCTGAACTATCAGCAGCTCTCGAATATTTACAACCGGACATAGTATGCGGTACTGAGTCATGGCTCAGAGGTTACAAGCCAGGGGAAAACCCCACTCATGATGCAATCAAGTCCAGTGAGATATTTCCAAGTCATTACAAGGCGTACCGAAACGATCGTAACTCATTGGGAGGAGGAGTGTTTGTACTTGTGCACGAAGACCTCGTAGCAATTGAACAACCAGTATTTATCACCGACTGCGAGATCACATGGGTGAAAATCCATTTGAAAGGATGTAAGGAGTTGTTTGTTGGGTGTTTCTACATGCCGCACCGCAACCGCAATGTCTTAAAGGAGCTT
>JBCHJU010003576.1:2500-12321 GCA_039654505.1 Plocamopherus imperialis | reverse complement strand
ATTATTATTATTATTATTATTATTATTATTATTATTATTATTATTATTATTATTATTATTATTATTATTGTTTTTTATTATAGTTTTATTATTAGACTACATGGGCCTAAGTGTGTGGGCCGGCCAACCTTCCCTTCCCTGCATGGAGAGTTCCACCGAGTGTAACACTCAAGGCGTACCGAGGCAGACACTGCCTCTTTAGACCCTGGCCAGGGAATCAAAGTCTTATCATACAGGGGCTTGTTTACAGTGTTTACACTTTGCTCCTCGGGGGGCTCCCAGTTGCCAACTGTCTTCGATACTAGTAGCAATGCTCGTTAAGCGAAGCAAACATCTCGGATCTCGGGCATGGCACTCGGGCAAACTGGCATTTGGTCACACACTGTGGACGCGCTGATAGGCTACGTCCGTTGGCACTTTTGTCCCCGTCCTAGGTCCCTCTTATGTGGTGTGAAAATTCTTAGCTTGAAATAAATGCAAGCCCGCACTTCAACCCCTTCGCCATCGGCTCTTAATTATCTGCACTGTAAAACAACACAAACAAACAAAACAACAACAATAACAACGACAACAACAACAACAACAACAATGACAACGACAACAACAACAACCACGATCAAACCAGAAACCAAAAAACCAACACCGTCTTTAAGTAGAATGAAGAAAGCAAAAACAAGTCGACACCACATAAAAAACAAAACAAAAAAAAAGAAAAAAAAAAAAAGAAAAGAGTACGTATTCGTTTATTAACTTTCATCGTTCATGATTGTATTTTGTTTTCTTTCCTCGCAGAGAGAAGTTCCAGACCTCCGAGGAGCAAAGCCAGACCGACCAAGCCAAGTGCACGCGTGTCCGGACCGGCAGCCACGTTGAAGTTGAAGCCAAGACCCAGCGGTGAGTCCCCAGCAAGGCGCGTATCATTGTGAAAGGAAAGAGACAGCTTAAAAGCATGCCCCGACACTTGTCTCGACTCCTGCTCCCCTAAGGCCTACTGGACACATTGACCCCTGGACAACTGACCAACTGGACAGGTACGGTATCACCCAAAAGCCTGGTGGCAACGGGGCACCCGGTGCTATGTCAATCCTTGGTGCACCAACTGTTTGTCTTTTGGAAGTCGCCCACTTAACCCTTGGTTGTTTTTTTTTTTTTTTGTAGTTTTTTGTTTTGATTTTTTGCCTTGTTTTGTTTTGTTTCTTTAGGATATGGGGGCGCTGTGATGAAGCTTTTGGGCGTTGGGCTACGAAAGCACCGAGTGAGACAAAAAATGCCATGCGGTTTTTTTTTGTTGTTTTTTTTTTGCTTCAAGCAAGAAATGTTACCCCTGTTGCTTCAGTCAGATAGAGTGACAAATGAGGAAGTTTTGAGAAGAATTGGTCTTGAGAGAGGACTGCTTTCTCAAATAAGAACACACACGTTGTCATCTTTTGGCCACATGGCAAGACATGGTAACCTGCAGAAAACAGTCCTCACAGGCAGAATAGATGGCAGACGAGGAATGGCCAGACCCAGACGTCAATGGTAGGACGACATCACAGAATGGTCACAGAGTGGTGTGGCAACCAGCAAGCTCTAGACGAACATCAAGCTAGCCCAGGGTGGTGTGACTAGGAGAAGCGTGGTAAGTCGACCCCACAATGATGGCCCTAAACAGCCGGAATAACAACAAGACAAAACAAGTTGCTTCAGTCGACACAAGATACAGCTTCAGCTGGGAAAGTGTTGCAATAGACTAATATCCTTTCTAATGAGGAACGTGCTAATTCCGATACATGGGCAGCTTATAGTCAAAGAGTTAAATCGTGCTCATGACCTGAAAACACTAGAGTGTTCCGTGCCCACCCTGCCCATCTGTACGATCAGCCACAGGCCACTTTCGTACCACAGTAAAAATCTTCGTCCCCATCAATTCAGAGTAACTCTCAGAGAAATGGATATGGCATATTATATTTTCACAATCCCGCGCAATTTCACTTCCGTTTGATTCCAGTCCTTGAGATCGGAGTATGGCAAGGCAATACGACCTAAAGGTTTTCTCCTGCCTATGAATCGATAACGAACTTTTGTTTGTGGAGTTAATAAATGAATTAGTTATACATGTACCTATAAAAATTATACTTATGGCATTGGTATGAAAACTAAATGACGTTCCTATTGGAGCTCTCTCTGTCTTTTTGCCTGTCTATCTGTCTGTCTGTCTGTCTGTCTGTCTATCTGTCTGACTGTCTGTCAGTCTGTACTCTCTCTCTCTCTCTCTCTCTCTCTCTCTCTCTCTCTCTCTCTCTCTCTCTCTCTCTCGGTGTTTGAGTCTCTTCCTCATTCTCCTTTTCTGTTCTACCCCTTGAAGCTATTGAATACATGTATTATATTTTCAAGATGATGTCATGATATCATATTTTTGCTGCGACTATAATATCATCATCATCACCATCATCACCATCATCACCATCATCATCATCATCATCATCATCACCATCATCATCATGATTGTTATTATTTTGTCATCATCATCATTATAATAACAATAACAATAACAATAACAACAACAACAACAACAACAACAACAACAACAACAACAACAACAACAACAACAACAAAGATATACTAGTACCAAGGGAAAATAAGAAATTGTTCGTAAGGTTATGTGAAATATTTATGTGGTTTTAGATCTTTAGGCGTTTAGCTGGATACCTCGATGTAGATCTAGATCTAGATCTAAACATAACTATTTACATGTATTTATGACAGAGGGCTCCTTTGGGCTGGATAGCTATACTTACTTACCTATCCGTGGCCTGTCCTCTCCGCACGTTGCCGATCATGTATTGCCGCCATCCACTTGTGTCAACCGCTCTTCGTGCATAATATTCATACACAGTTTGTTTCGATGTTGTTTGTTTCATTTCTAAGACTTGTTAGGTAAATCGTTTGCTGTCTTCCTCTGCATCTTACTCCATCAATCCTTCCACTCGTAACCAGTTTTTTCCACGGTGGTATGTCTCATTAGGTGCCCAAAGAATCTAATTTGTCAAACCCTAATTATTTCCATTATATTTCTTTTCATTCCAATTTTAAATAATACTTCTTCGTTTGTAATCTTTGCCGTCCATGTATTTTCAACATTCTTCTTTATATCCATAATTCCACTGCCTCCAGTCTTATTTCTTTCTCTTTCTGTATGGTCCAGGCCTCACATCCGTACAATAAGGTTGAAAACACAAAGGTGTTCACCAGTTTCAGTTCCGTGCTTAAAGGCATGTTTTCCTTTACGAGAATATGGCCCAGGTTCACAAGACAATTTTTATTTTCCCTCTTTGAGTTATTTGAGCTATTAATGTTAATTCTTTTGCATCTGGTGTTATTATGCTACCTAGATATTTAAAACTGTCGAATATACAAATATAAATATACAAATATTCAATGGCACGTCTAATAACTCCCAAAGTTGAATTCGCTTTAATTACTTTCGCTAGCTATCAAGTGATTTAGACCTACATATTTATGTCGATTAATGACAGTAGATTCGAATGATGTAATTGCGCACAGAGATCTGTATTGCAGCTCGAACAGTACAGAAGAAAACAATAATAATAATAAAATAAAAGCTATCTCCTGTCTCCTATAATCAAACCAAAACAAACAGCATAAAAAAGAAATAACAAAAAACACCCCCCCCCCTAAAAACCCAAAAACAAAAACCAAAAAACCCAACAACCCCAAACAAACGAAAAAAACCCGAACAAAAAACAAAAACAAAACAAACTTAACAAAAAAAAAAACACACACACACAAAGAAAATAAAAAAACAAACCAACCCACAAAAACCCCCACAAACAAGCAACTAAACAAAACAAAACAAAACATTAAGACAAAACATACGAACCCCCTCCCCCCAAACCACCCCCCCCAAAAAAAACAAACAAACAAACCAAAAAAAAAACAAAAAACAAAAACGAACAAAAAACAGAAAGAAAAAAAACAAAAAAACCAACAACAAATAAACAAAACAACAACAAAAAACAACAAACAAAACAACAAACGAAACAAAACAAAACAAAACCAGAACAAAAAACAGACAAAAAAGCAAAACAAAAGCAAACGAACAAAAAACAAACAAACAAAAAAAAAACAACAAAAAAAAAACAAACAAACAAACCAAAAAACAAACAACAAACCACAACCTCCTCCTCCTCCCCCCAATGTCCCCCAAAAACAAAAACAAACAAACAACAAAACAACAAAAAACAACAACAACAAGGCCCCCCACAACTAAAACAGCCTCACAAACAAAACCAAAACCAAACAAAACAAAGCATCAGAAAAGATCAAAATAAACAAGAAGCAACATCATCAACAAAAGAAACCAAAACCAATAAAACAACAACAACAACAACAACAACAACAACAACAACAACAACAACAACAACAACAACACCAACAAGAAAAAAAAGCAAAACGAAACAAAAACAACGAAAAAATGAAAACAACCACCCATGTCGCCTCCACTTAAAATCCCAGACAACAATAACAACAACAACAACGACAACGACGAAAAGAACAGTAACAGTTGCAACAAAACAAGGAACCAAAACAAAACACAACAACCACCACAAAACAAATCAGAAACAACAAAAACCCTAACAAATCAAAAATAAAACAACTGCAAAAACAACAACAACAAAAAAAAAACAAAAAAAAAACAACAACAACAAAAACAAAAGAAAAACAAAACAAAAAACAACGACATTGACTAAAAACTATTAAAACGAAACAAAAGAGACCCAAGCAAAAAAGATAAGCATGTACCCCTATATATAAAAAGAGTGAATAAAGAATTAACAAGTATTGTACATGATTTATTATTACAATCACATTCTATACATATTTATGATGGACAATTAATGGGTCATGATGGATCATGATAATAGTAATAATACATGTGTAAAACAACAACAACAACAACAACAACAACAGCAACAACAACAACCAAAAAACCCCAAAACAAAACAAGACAAACACCCCCCCCAAAAAACAACAAACCCCAAGAACAAACAAACAAACAAAAAAAAAAAAAAAAAAAAAAAAAAAAAAAAAAAAAAAAAAAAAGAAAAGAAAAGACAAACAAAAATCAACAGGAGCAAAAAAACCCAACCAAACCAGAAAAAAGCACCACCATCACCAGCAACAACAACAAAAACACAACAAAAAACAAAACAAAAATACAACAACAAACCAAAACACAACAAAACCCCCAAAATACATGTGTAGTTTTTCCCACTAAAATTAATGTCAAACTTGATGGTGCATATGTATCAATTTGCAAAAGCATTAGTTAGCATTTTCAAAAGTCCAATATAAAGATTTTAACATTGTCGATGTCAATAATAGTAATAATAATAATAATAATAATAATAATAATAATAATAATAACAATAATAATAATAATAATAATAATGATAAAAATGATAAAATAATAATGATAATAATAATGATGATAATAATAATAACAATAATTATGCACATGTAACAACAACACCATTAGTATAAATAGTAACAATAACAGTAATAATCTTAACAACAATATCAACAATGATGATGATAACAGAGCCTCTTTTGCCACTTCGTGTGACGCAATCCCATGATGTTTTGATGTGGATGTTGGTTTTAGACCGAACACGGAAGGTAAAGATATTCTACACCACGAAACGCTTTCAAGGTAGAGCATCGCGTTCGGAAAAAGGATGCACAGATCCACCTCACCTGCATACCTGGTGAGAAAAAAGATGCCTGAGTCTTGGCACTGGGCTGCTCTACCTAGCTGCTGGCAATTGGATCCGGGTGGCGAATCTAGACAGTTTTAGTACGGTCAATAACAGTATGATATGTACTTAGATTTTAGCAAAAATAAAATAAAAAATAAAAAAATAAAAATGACAGGTGCCTTGTTGGTAAAGTCAAGGATATTCAATGGATGAAATAATCCTGTACAACGGAAATTTAATTCATTCAACACTAATACCCGATATCTCGACATGAGCCCAATTTACCTCTTTGATTACAATTAACACACATATTGAGATTAGCACGAAGTTCTCCATCAATCATAACATGTTTTGTTGGCATATCTTCAACGTCGCTAAAAAGAATGACATCATAGGAGCACTGGGCTGTTTCTCCTGCCCACCCTGCTCACCAGTACGAGCCGCAACATTCTTTTAAAATGGAGATTAACCGTCCTTGGAATCTTGGACAAGGCTAAAGGTGAGAGGTTGAGGGGAGGGGCTAATTAGTTTGAATGTGAGTTCAAGGTACGGACGTTCGAGCAGATCCTGCTAATAGCGATGTCTGGCCGTAATGGATTTGCGCACTCATGTGAATCTTAAACTGTACGCCCGTAAAGGAAATTTATTTGACCGTGGGGAAGAAAGGAAAGCGTGCACCACAACCACGAGGCAGCTAGATGTGGTTTTCGTACTAACTGTGTACCGAGTCAATCATGATATTCACGCAGGCTTATGGATGCAAACACACATACACACAAACACACATACATACATACATACATAAACACAGACGAACACCTGAACACACCTGTAGCTCTCTTTCCCCCTCTTCCTCATCCCCTCTTCTTATCCCCCTCTTATGACCCCTCCCCATTCATTCTCTCTCTCTCTCCCCCACTCCACTCTCATCCTGAAATTCCGTCTAACCATGATTATGATGATGTTGATGAAGATGATGATGATGGTGTTGGTGGTGTTGGTGGTGGTGATGATGATGATGATGATGATGATGATAATGATGATAATGATAATGATGATAATGGGGACGATGATGATGACGATGATGATTACGATGATGATAATAATGATAATGATGACCATGATGATGGCGCTGATCATGATGATGATGATGGTGATAATGACGACGACGACGATGATATTGATGATAATTACGATGATAACGACGACGACGACGATGATGATGATAATGATGATGATGAATACAACAATTTTAAAGACGATGGTTATGATAAGGACGATGATGACGACGACGACGACGATGATGATGACACAAACATTATAACGGCCACTTACCTTCTGAGTGAATCGCGGGTACATTTTCCTCCCGTGCCGGTTCTCCACGGATAAAAGCCGGGAGTCGATCAGGTTCCGAATCCGCTCGGTGTCCAAGCCTTTCTGCAGCACCACCAGGCTCTGGACCACCGGGTTGGCCCTCGATCTCCCGCCCAGCCACACCATCTCGGAACTGGTCAGGTGGGTGTGGCACAGACAGATGCAGCAGCGACCCCAGAGGTACTTGCCGCAGAAGCAACACCAGCTGCACAGCCTCTTGATGATGAGGACGATGGGAACGATGACGAGGACGATAGCAAGGAGGGGCCAGATGAGGAGGAAGGACACCAGGAAGCCCAGGCTGTGCCTTAGGACAGTTCGGCACACGTGCGTCTCGGTGATGTGAGTCAGCGGCCGGTACGGCGCGTCCGGGAACCCGAGTTTTATCCGCAGATCCCGCCGGTCCTGGTGGAAGTCATCGTCGTCGTCTCCGTCTTCGGGCTGATCTGGGAGGTCCAGGCAAACCTCGGACCGGGCGTCGGATGACGTGGAGGACAGGCTGGGGACTTTGTGCAGCGGGGAGAAGTACGGCTCCTGGCTGGACAGCTGGTTCGGGGAGAAGTTCCGGATCCGGTCCAGGAGGAAATGGGTTTTACCCGCTTTGAACCGGTCTATGGTGGCCGACGAGACCGGGTAGGTGGGTGGCGAGCTGGAGACGCTCTCCGGCTGCTTCATCCTGGGGAAGGTGTGGATGTTGGGCTTGGGGATGGTGCCAGCGCTTCCCTCGGACATTTGGCGATGGATGCGGTGGTTGGAGGCTTGTGGAGGAAGAAGCGGCTCTTCCACGGAGGATCGGGCGGAGGCGCGGGCACTTCTCTCGCCGTCCTCGTCCACCTCGCTGTCCCGGCTGCTCCTGTGCGTGCCGAGGCTGGACGATCTCTTGGACCTGGCTGAAATATCCTGGTAGGAGCGGGAAGACAGAGAGGAACTCCCGGTATTCTGCTTCGACGTCCGGCCACTAGAAAGGCCAGAACCTCTTCCGTTGGAGACCGCGGTAGCTTTAGAGGCCGAGCCGGCGCTGTGTTGGCGATGGTGGGTCGGGGGCGTGAAATTGGCCAATGAAATTCCAGTTTCGTCGATGTCCCGTTGCCTTTTCGAGTCTGACCGGCTATACTGCGGCCTCGACTTGAGATAGGCAGACCGCGCTGAGGACGCGTTGTTGCTACTGACGGTGTCGGCCTTGTGGTCCAGGGTCTGCTCGTACAGGGATTGGTGCTTACCGCTGTGATACTGACTCTCCTCTAAGATAGGCTGGTTCTCCCTGTACGACCGTATCTCCCTAGGAGCGGACGTGGCTCTGCTAAATCTGGGCCTATCCGATCGGATGCTATGCGAATCATTGTCTCTACCACTACCAACAATCACGCTCGTTTTTCTACTACTGCTACTACCACTACTTTCATCTTTCGTTATCTTGTCTGACAGTCCTCTCGGGTTCCTCTCCGAATTCGACACGGATGACGACACGGATGAAAGCCGAATGCGTTCCGTAGAGGACGATTCGTCGCCGACGTGTGGACGACGAGAGGTCGATTTCTTGCTATACTTGCCGTCGGCGGCGTCGTGATCTGATGACGGCGGTTCTCTGGGTCTAGAGGTACTCCTGGTTCTCCTTCGGTTCTTTGGAATCGAAGCCGGAGTTCCAGGTTCTCGACGATCCCGGACAGTCGAAGACGCAGGCGCTGTTCTACTCGATGGCAAGAGCGATCGTGTTTCTTCATTATCCGCCTTTTGCTTGGAGGACGACTTGTCCGAGGATTTCGTCGTCGTCTCGTTGCTTCTTCGGAGGAGAGCAGCCGATGCGGATGTCCTGTCGCTGGACTTTGACCTTTGACGGCCGGAAGTTGACCCTTTGTCGGACGGGTGAAAAGTCGAAGATGTCGACTTGCAGGTGGAAGAGGACGAGTTTTCTCTGGACCCGTCATGGCTGAGTTCTGATCTGCTGGACAGCCCTTGTAGCCTTGGACGCTGAGGCTGTTGCTGATGAGCACGCTGCTGCTGCTGTTGTTGATTTTGGTGATGATGATGATGATGAGAATGAGGATGATGATGATGTTGCTGTGAGGTCGACGAACTAGCTTGAGGATGTCGGCTTCCCCGGCCGTGATGGGGGTCCATGGGTCGAGGTGCCCATTACAACTCTGTGGTCATTCCTGGAAAAGCGGGGACAATGAGAGGGTAGAGGATCATTTTATTGTAACACTGTGGTCTTTCAATAAGTATATCGGATTAATTCAACTCTATGTCTTTCAACAAATAGCAGATAATTAATACAACTTACAAATATAACGTAATTAATTCAACTCTATGTCTTTCAACAATATCAGGTAATTAATACAACTTACAAATATAACGTAATTAATTCAACTCTTTTTTTTCAACAAAATAAATTAATTAATACACTTCTATGTTTTCCAACAAAAATAAATTAACTAAAACCCCTCCACATCTTTCAACAAAAATAAATTAATTAATACACCTCTACGTTTTTCAACAAATATAACATAATTAATGCAACTCTATGTCTTTCAACAAATGCTATGTGATCTCTATGCTATGGTTTTTCAACAAAGGTAAGAAAATTGCAACTCTACGGTATGGAAAGAATGGATAACAAAAATAATGTTATGTAACTTGACATCCAAGCGGCCATGAGAATATGAAGGGTGCAATAACATTGAGAAC
>JBCHJU010003465.1:0-12323 GCA_039654505.1 Plocamopherus imperialis | reverse complement strand
TATTATTATTATTATTATTATTATTATTATTATTATTATTATTATTATTATTATTATTATATTATTATTATTATTTTTATTATTATTGTTATTATTATTATTATTATTTACAAATGAGCTCAGTATCTTAAAGGACACATTTCTTACAAGCTTATTATGTTCTTTGTGCAATGAATTTTGAGCATGGCCGGATAAAGTGTTTTTTGATGAAAAAAATCAAAATTTGTGCAATATTTATCATCATCTCTTATTTTGAATATTTTTTGCACTCGCAGGACAGAATGAGAGAAGTTGTCAAAGACTTGAAGAGAAATTTAGGTCTCAAAGAACAGACAATAGGCACAGAATATAAAAAACAGCAAGGTTCAAGGCAAAGTTCACGACCAGGTTCACGAAATAGCAATGAAGGTACATCAGGCAAATCAACCCCAAAGGCTCGCTCTCGTCACAGTGCTGACAACTTATCAGAAACGTCCTCGGTGAGAGTGAAAACATCTGGAACCCCAGAGGCCAACAATTGGCTTGCCGTCAATGGCAATGAAACTCTGGACTCCACGTCTACTATGAAATTCGGTCAAACAGGTGATGTTTTTAGCACTATTCACACTGAAGGTTTTGGGGAGGATACTGTGGACCTCAGTGATGGAGAGTTGGTAATGACGAAGAAAGACAGTGGTGAGAATGGAGAAGATTTAACAGCCACCCAGGCGCTGAGACAGTATCAGATGACCCTCACTGCCAAAGAAGCTGGTGGTGAGACTAATGGGGAAGTCAGTGAATCAGAGATGTACCAAGGGGGTGAAGAAACACTGGAGTCCACTGACCGGCCAGCCACAGGCGAAATGAGGACGAGTCAGGAGAAAGATGACCTCAGCACCACTGGACAAATAACCGTAGAGACTGGTCACAACTACCTTTCAAACTCTGCTAGTGGAAATAATGCCACTGACATGTCCTCCGCACCAAGTTCTGAAATGACTCCTGGAAGTGCCACCCAAAACAGTGATAATGTCATGTCCCCAGGATACAGCAACAACAGTCAGGAATCAAATTCATACAGCCAGCTGATGCCTCAGACCAAACCCAGGGCCAGGAGAAGGAATAGGGAGAACAACTCTAGCAGCTCAGAGATCAATAGCTCAAATAACATAGCGAAAGAGAGTAGTAATGGTGTCACACAAGGTTTGTCCACTATGTCGACTGGAAGTTGGTCAGGGAAAGAGTCAGACAACGGAGAGGAAGGACTGTCAAGGGGTCGACTAAGGCGAGCAGCTAAAACTGAGGATCTAAATAAGTCGACATTAAAAGAAAATGTTGAAAAGGAGAAAAATGCACCAAGTGATACCCATGAAGAAGATTATGCCAGTGATTATGAGGAAGAAGAAAGTATGCAAGACACTGGTACTCATCGTACTTCAGATGATGATTTTTAGGATTTATGCCCCTTTGATTCCGTAAACGAGACCAAAAAACCCCCCCAACCATATATCAATTATTTACCAATGTAAATTGTAGGTGGAAAAATAGTAGTCACTTTTTTTTTTTGTGCTGGATTATAAATATAGATATATCAAAGTAAAATGGAAATTATCCGGGATACAAGGATAATAACATTGAGGTGAATACTTTGTTTTATAGAAATTATTAATGAAAGGGATGTTACCAGGGTCCTGAACATCATGTAGATGCTTTCCCCTCAGCAACTAGTGCGATTGTGTGCACTCACTGAAAGACCGATTGAAATTGCAAGATTTGATAACCACAAGCATGGTTTTCAATTGGTGAACATTTAATTTGGTAGTTGAAAAGCAGAAACTGTATTTGATATTTATGTATGATAAATGAAGACACCTTGTATAACCATTTTAGTATTCTAATTAACATGGATTGCTTCCACATGATAAAGATAAAGCAATTGTTATACATGTTACATTGTCTTTTGTTGGGTGAAAGAAATCCTGGATTTATTTTGAAATTACTCCACACCCCACCCTTCCCCCCCCCCCCCCCTTTCATCATGATCTGTAGTATGATATCATGATGAAATGATATGCATGTCTTAAATTTCAAGCTTTGTAGAATTACCTATAATATGCATATTTAAATGTTATTTGATTCCTTACCTTTATGTTCTACTGGTCATGCAAGTGAGATATGAGGCTTGTCTGACTCCATCTTGTTTTTGAAGACTGTTCGATTCATGTTATTGTTGACTCTATTCCGTCCAATGATCTCTATTTCTTTTATGCCTCATTCTCTCAGTGGACTTGTTGTATTGAAATATTCACATTCTTCTTTGACTTTCATATATTTGAAAGACTTTTCCTTTACCTATACCTACTGCCTTTCCAATGTCAAAATGTACACATTACTGCTGGCATTAAAATAATTTTTTTTCCCAACATCTGTTTCTGATCAAAACCATGTCTTTAAGATTCCTCACTTCTTCAACATCACTTTACTATGCATGAATTCATCATAATTATTTACATGTTAAGTAATGCAAGGAGATTTATACCATGTCATTCTGGGTCTTCTTTTCCCTTCAACTGTTCCTGTTCATTACAAAGAACTGTTAGTCTACATAATATTGTCTATTCCCTATCTCATTGAAAAAGACAGAAAAAAAGAGAAAACATAACCTTGAAACTAAAGAAAGAAATGAAAAAACCTCAACAAAAATCCCTCCAAAACAACAAAAACAAACAAAAAATGACTAAAACCAACTATTATGAATGTGGGAGTTCACTGGCTATTCAATCAATGAATTCTAATAAAAGCTTTGGTATTTATTACAGTCTCTCATATTTGTCTCTTCATCAGCATCATCAGTTTCCCTTTAATTTCCTTTAAGAAGGTGAATTGTTTCACATGTCTTACTCAGTGAAAGTATATAACATGTACCAGGGTGGGCTTTTCATCCCTTATGTATCCCGGTTGGAGAATATTTCTCTCGTTTAATTTGTAAGCGATATGCCATAGAATGCATCACTATTTCTGACATTTTCTAAGGAAAAATACTGATCATAACGTTCCCACAGTTAATAGTATATTAAGAGAATTAGTAGAGCTGTCTTTCTTGTCTATTGCAGGTGATAGGTTTGAAGTCTTGGTTATCTTGTATTTTCCTTCAACATGGGCAAAATACGAAAGCAAAATTTGAGTCCTACCAAATTTGGTCTTTCAGTTTCATACAATCCTTATACCTCTTGTACCTTAACTAAATTACCTGTTCATTACTCTGAATTCATCTAGAGGAGGCAAAGACCACAGGGGAGAGGAGTGTGACTAGACACGCACACTCCTCCTAGAATACTAGTCTAGGTACAACAATAACACTGCTACAAGATCTTTTACACTAATAAAAAAGGCCTGAAAATACATGCAGTCTATCCATGATTCTAACAGTGATTATGCTGATTTGTGATTTGTGTGATGATGATGTAATGATGACAACAGTGAAGTCAGTGATGGTGAAGGGGATTTGTTTCCCTATAGAAGCTTTAGATCCAATAAGAATCCAATGTTGACATGGAGACATATAAATCTAGATTAAAGTTTATATGATTTTATTCAGTGTAAATCTGGAATTACAAGCACTGTTTCAATGGCTAGCTTGACAACTTTCACACAAAGATTTACATCTAAATCCAGGTCTACTATAAATGACATGGTTGATGCTCCCCAACCTATGGATTTTTATTTTAGCAATGTAGCCCCCGGAATTGAAGAGGCTGATGTTGAAAGTGTCTCATTGTCCATAAGGTTACTTTCGTGATTATGATTTGCTACCCACAAGCTTGCAAGGTAATGGTGTTAATCTATTTAAAGACTCTATTGCTTTCATACCTCTTTCACCCTTCAAGTCGAAACAATTCTATTTTTTAATCATGATATTTATTGTTGATTGAAAACTGTTTGATAATTTATTCATTAATTACACTTAAGTTCATCTGCTGATTCTGTTTGCCATATTTAATATGATTTATTACAATTGCTCTCCGTCCCTATACTATCAGATATGTTCAAAAGGCATACTGCTTTACAGATACAGTAATTGCATTATTATTTTCATTATGCTTTGATCATACCTTTACAAAATATCATAGTAGTGATTTATTTATAACACATGAATCCTGATATCCTAAATAAGCATCATATTTATTGATGCTTACAAAATGACATAATTTTGTAGTTGTCTTTCTTTTTCTTTTCTTCAATTTTTTTTTTTCAAAGAATACTTTTTTATCCACGATACTCTTGGAAATTGTGAGAAACTTGTCTGCAATTAAAGACCCATCTGTCTCATGCCAAAGGTCATTAGATCAATTTTGTGTGTGTGTGTGCTCTACTTACATTTATTGGTTGTCTAATAAATGATGTATTGTTTTCTCATCAGTATTAGTTTACAAATATGTAAACTGTCCTACTTCTCCCATATTTGAACAAACAACTGACTGTTTAAACTAAAACCAAAAGTATCCTAAGATGTAAAAAATTCAACTATCTTAATGTACATTGGCTCATCTAAAAAAAATAAAAATCTTTGAGTATATTTTATCTCTTTTGCAAATGTTGCAATGCCTGATACTTTTATGAAGTCCCCTAAAATCCATTTTTTACGACAGTATGTTCTGATTAAAATATTTTTTGTTCATTTCTTTTTTGGCTCTAAGGTTCTGTCCTTATGTGCATTTTTTTTTGTATAATGCGTTGAACTCTGAGGAAGAAAAGGATCCTTGATAAATATTTTATATTTATCATTATTATACCCCTTAACCATTAATTCATAGAATGAATAAAAGTGGGTAAAAAAAAAAAAAAAAAAAAATCTTCTTGAATCTTAATCAGGAAATGCTTAACTATGAATTCATTTTAATAAACTGGTACAAAAAATATGAAGACTAAAAATGTTATTTTACCATCTTTGACCCTAAATCTAGTAGAAGCAACAACTGCTATCCTTTGACTTTGATCTGAATCGGATTCCTTTGTACAATAGAATTATGAATATTCTCAACCATGATCGAAAAAATGGATACATACACATTGTATCTTAAGGAAAACAACGAATTGTGAGGAAATCCTGTACTTGTCTCAATCTAGATCTAGTTGTAAGGACTGAAAGTGCAGTTTCTTTCACTAGAACAGCTTTCCTTTGTCTAAATTATATAATTATTTAGCTTTGTCACACATTATAGAATTAAAATCAATGTTAAACAGCATAATTCAATCTTTTGTTCCAGTAAATGAATTTTTGCTTTCATTGAATTCAGTTCTTGTTTGCCCTAGAGAGGTGCTTTAAACAGCATAATTCAATCTTTTGTTCCAGCAAATGAATTTTTGCTTTTATTGAATTCAATTCTGGTTTGCCCTAGAAAGGTTTTACAATACAAATATGACTTTTGTTGTGAACTATATTGATAAACCTTGGCAGCAACCACCGGTCCGTCCTCTATCAATAGACTGCACACTAATTATCATGTTTTGAATATTGTTATTTCTTTTTCATTTATACTTCTGGTCCATTTAATTTCCTATTTTTTTATTAGATGTTTGCTATCCCCACAAATGTTGTCTTTTTCAGATATGCACTTCATTCACTTCACTGAACCTGTCAGCTTTACAGAACTGTTCGGTCATTCCCTAGAGAATTATAAACGAAAAAACAATAAAAAACAAACGAAACCAAGAGACCAAAGCAAATTAACAAAAAAACAAAACAGAAACAACCCCAAAAACAAAAGAAAAAAAAAAGATAAAAAATGAAAAAGAAGCCTAAAAAAAAACAGAAATCCACTAAAGCCAGATATGGGTATTGTCAAAATTCCTCAGTTACTGTCCTGCCAGAAATAGGCCTACTTATAGGACCTGGTCTGTTCTCGCATGTACATTTGGTCACTTTTGTTTGGACATAGTCATTTCTAGCTTTTCAGCCAGCATGATGATTTTTATCCAATTGAGAATTAATAAGTACTTGATTTTTATTTTTTCACTTATTTAAAATCTTAACTCTGCTGTGATATTGTCAAGTTAATCAGAACAAAGTAGTTTCATTATTTTTGGCTTGGGTTTATTTTTATACATGTACATGTAGTTTTTTAGAATATTTTTTGTTGATAAGTTCTGTTCGTGTGTTTGGTAAGGTAAATTTTCTTTTATTTCTCTTTTGAAAATTTGCATTTCTTTCTTGATAGGGATGCCATTTAATTTTAATGAATATGTACGAACCATATAATTAGAAGCTTATTATTATTTACTATGAATTGGTCATGTTGTTTTTTCAACATAAGCATGAATGAAATAAAAAATTATTTTTTCATATTAAGTTGTTGTTTCAGTTGATTATACATGTACAAGTATTGAAAGTAAGGAAGGAGACTAGGATTTACCACTCACAAATCTGCTTCTCTTCCTCACTTCTTCCAAATTTCTTTGTATTTGTTGGACCTTCAAATGTCTTTGAGCATAATAGGATATTTATTGACTCTTAAAGCACTCCACCAGTGCATTGACAATATCTTCATCACTGTTGAAACACTGTCGTGTTAGACACTGTCGTGTTAGAATTTTTTTTTCAAATTGAGGTAAAGGAAATGGTCAGAGGATGCTAAGTCTGATGATATTGTGGTTGTAAGGGAATTTTGTATTCACATTGTAGAACAGTTTGGGTCGCCTTCCTGACAAGGGAAAGATGTGGGAAGCTGGGAATAAGAACTATTGAATTGTGTTGAACAATACTTTAGCACATAGATCAGTGAAAATTCCATTTCCTAGGTGTTTACCCTCCATGGTTGGGATAAAGCATCCATTCACAAATAAACTTAAGCACCTCTTTAGGTCTTTTTTTTTTTTTTTATTCTAGTTTATCATTAATTATTATCCCTAAATGTTTGTAATTCTTTACTTTTTTTTTTCTTTTATTGCACATAATTTTGAACATTACTGTGTGTTGTTTTTTAAAATTCTACAATTAAGTCTGTTGTCTTGATAGAATTCAATTGGAAGTAGTTATCTTCGCACAATTTCACAAATCTGTCAATATCTTACTGTGAAATTTCGTTGGTGGAAATGCTTTGATGAAAGTGTTAGGTGCACGTCACGTCTATTTCATCTAACCTGAAGAGAAATAATTGTGAGTAAATAGTTTGAACCTGGATTTATTCATCAGTTATTTCCCTTCGTATAATCGAGAAATATCTGGATCTCCCTGCACGGGCTACGTGTAAATGTTGTTAATAAAAATACACGCAGATTTTTTTTCTCCTCAAAACAAAAGCTTTGTGAACATCAAGTCATGTGGAGTAGAGCTCTTGGATGTTTTTCACACTGACACTGCAATTTGGAAGTGTTCAAGATTTATGGAATCCTGTGGTTAAAATCACTTTCCGAAGTTACATGTACAGGTATACTATGCCGTTGATAAAACCGAAACTTGCTCACGTTGAGTGTTCTAGGCGGCGTGCATGCAAAAAGGATTTAATGTGGTCATATTATTCCCAGGAAAACTATTCTCACAAAAACGTCGACAAAAGTATCCCCTAAGATTAAGATTAATGTACTTCAGTATTTCAGCAATAAATTGAGAATTAAACAAATTATATATCTACATAATATGTACAAATTTATAACATATAACCTTTGACATCAAGGATATGTTGTCAAGGGCCACGTATCCTTACAAACGACTTATTCATAGTCACTTTCTCACCAACTTATTTCAAGGAATGTTGACATCCCTTTCCCCATAATATGCTAATATTAAAATATTAAATTGATGAAATTTCCGTCGACCGAGGATGATTTAAGTAACACACCAAAATATATTCATGCAGGTATTTCAGTGAGGAAGATAACACCCAGTTATAATTCAACAACAAACAATTATTTTCCAAATTTCCTTGTTTAACCTTACAGACATCACGGTTTCCCTATATGCTTTAAAGAGCCAAAGGCCTTTACCTAATGAGTCAAATTGCAGTTAAAATATACACGTAATACAATGTTGGATTCATCTTATACCTTTTGCCGAAGTAAACCTATCTTGCTACTACAAATACAAACGGGTAAGAATGAAAGAAATTTGAGGGACTTTTCACAAATAAGGAAAAAACAATGAAAAAGAATCCCAATTTGACTTAACTGAAAAAAGACTTTAGGTTTTATTTTGTTTCTGCTTTTTTCTCTTAAAACAACTGCAACAACAAGCCAACAAAACCAGCAGCAACCCAAAGGCTTCGAGCTCCGTATCATTATTTTCTTATATGAATTTCACCATCTGGTAGTTTGTCCCTTGAGGGGCGTAGCATTCTTCCCAGCATCCCTGAAGACCCTCTATTTTGAGATTTGCGCCCAGCGTTTGTGATTTCGGCGTCCATTCTGTCAGTGATATCTTGGCTCCACCTCCTTGTCTTCCTCGGGTATCCTGGCTTCCTTCCTTTTAAATGTTTAGATGTCCTTTTCCATGTCATCGTGCCTTTTGATGTGTCGAAAATATTTTAGTTTTCTTGCCATGGTGGTTTCCAGGAAATTTTTTCTGTAATGCCAAGCTCTTATAGAATCCGGGCATATAATGTATTTTTCAGCTTCCATGGCTCCTTCAAAATCTTGGAATAGATTTGTAACTCAAATGCATTCACTGATTTTGTTTTGTGATCCATGATTCCTAGCCATATGATGCGATAGGAAAAATCAATGTTCTATGATTGTAATTTAGGAAGAGTAATTCTAAAATTATTATTTTCTAACTTTACTCCGGGAACAAAATGAATTAACTTTCTTTCACACGCGATCAATGTAAACGGTCAAAGATAAAAACAAAAACAAACAATAAAATGCAAAAGCAACAACAGCGAAAACACCTTATCAAAACAATCAAAAAGAAGAAAAAAAAAACAACAAACAAAACGAAATAGTCTCCTTTTCACCAGCCTTTTAAGTGCCTCTACTTCCAAAAACTATTCTGTTTTTCCAGAAAAGACATTGCGTTCATTGAATGAATGAACGCCATGTTTTTCTGGAAGAAAGTATTGAATGTAATGTCTCCTTGAAGTTCCCTCAAAACGACAACTTGTTTCCACAAGTTGAAGTTGGGCATTATGTCAAACCATTCTGGTGCCAACTAACCGAATACCATTATAAAAAACTACAACAAATAAATTGCGTGACCATTAAATAAAAATAAAAATGGGTAGAAAACTCTTGGGACTTTCATTGATATGACTCCCCGCAGGATTTCATTCGCAATTTTTTTTCGAGATTAGACAATTAAAATACTGACTGATAAATGCTGACAATAAGGAAAGACCGCGGGCGTCAATTTAAGAACAACAAGTAATGATCAAGACAGGCATTAGTGAAAGAGGATAACGAAGAGAAGAAAAAATGGGCTGCGGGCAAAACTAGGACGCAAAACTAGGTTAGTCTTAGTCTTAGTCTTCATAATAGCTGACAAACTCAGATAGCTGAGTTTTCTTGTCAAGGCGCCTAGAATACTTCATTATTCCAGTATTTTGATATTAGTGTTGTACATTTAAGTTTCTGCTTGAAACCTTCTGTATCTTTAGTGTATTTTAGTTCAATGGTGGAGAGTTTATTTCACAATCTGAACGTATAAGGGAAATAATTATGAGGATAAGAGTAAACAGTCAGTCAAAAGGATAAGCAGAAACAAAGTTTCAAGATTAAAAGTAAAAAGCGTCCGTCTAAAAGCTAGAATTTACAATACTATTATAACAGCTCTCTTTTGGCATGCTTTTGTTCTTCTTGACGAGGTCAAAACAATGTAACATCCTCTATTCCACATCTACTTCTAAATACAGGACATTTGTATTTTGCTCTGTTGAACTAGCTACGCCAAGACGTGTAAGAGTATATTTTCTTTAACTAGTAAAAGTCCGGAAGTTCTGTCGTTCTGGGTTTGGACTGCAGTATTGTTTCATGTTATTTGCATTACACGTATTTAAAATGTATCCGGAATGTTGTGAATAGCTAATGTTCATTATTTGTACAGTGAAGAATACTTTCCCAATCATCTTCAAAAATTGTTGCATCGACATTATTCTTATGTAGAACTTTTTACGAGGTTCCATTCTTCTTTAGATAATTATTGGTACTTTTTGACGTTGTGTACATACTTGTCAGAGTATGAATAAAATCTGAAAGAGTGCTTGAAGAAAGAGGCAACTTTTAAATCGTGACCTGTGTTCTATAATCTAGTCTGAAAGTTTGTTGTGGGATGCCGTAAAATCATTACTACCTGTATTAGCGAATATTCTTACTTTATTATTACAATATCAATATTAGACTGTATGTCTCACTTTCACTCCCCATTTTTTCGCTCCTCTTTGATACGAAAAATTCCAGGTATATTTTAATGCAAAGAGTCGCCACAAAATTTTCGAAAGTCTTCGCAGGTCTTTTCTGAAAGGTGACGACGTCTATTTCAATATTGATCACGCCGATGGAGGGGCAGAAATCAGTGTCTGTGACGAGATCAGCAGCGCCACCTCGCGTTGACGGAACGTCACGAGTTGCCCGGATGCATTCAGACTTCCGACACCTTTTGTGTTGCGGCCATTTTTGTTTGCGGATTTCAGTCTATCGAAGCGAGGAGCAGATCTGTGCAAAATGGCCGGCGCCAGCCAGTGTTTCTTGAGCTAATATTGAATCATGTCACAGTTGTGGCGCCACCCACCCCTTGCTTCCCTGGGGCCTTCTGCTGCTAGTTGCAAATATTTGCCACGGGTGCCTTTTGTAGAAAGCCATTCATTGGGGGAAAAAAAGCCGCCCTTTTCCAGCCGTATCTCCGTACCTCCTGTCTTTTCCCGTGCCCTCGTCTTTTTCAGTCATTTTTACAGCCAGCCCACACGGCCAAACCCATGGCTGGTCAAACCCCGAGAATTGGTTTAAAACAGAGGGTGAATGTGAGGTTTGTAGGGTGGAGGAATTTTGCTGGGGAAGATAAGGGACGAAATGGGGTGGCGAGGGTAAATAAAAGGATCGACTTAATGAAAAACGTTCTTTTTGTATTATTTCCATCAGCCTAAGCTCGCTGTTCTTAGCGTGTATGTGACTCCCATTGTATGACTCCGTTCGTCTCAAGCTCGTCTCCGGTGTCTAAGTTCAACACCCAAAGTCCAAAATTATGGGATCAGATTTCGCTCAATGAAACGTAGAAGAGAAGATAATGCCCTCCTTCCATCCCCCGTCACCCCGACCGTCCCGCCCAGAGTATAAATATAACTCATGTCTAGCCGGAACCGACCTCCAACCTATTGTCCTGGGCCCCGAGTCACTTCATAGCCACGGTTTGCTCGGCCGTTTGTCCGACGCAAAGACTGGCCGCTGCAAGGCCGTGTTGGGACATTTTTCGTGTTGTCGCTATGCCGTATCCGGTTTCGCCGGTCGTAGCTCCGTACACCGTGAAATGACGGGGTGTGAAACGAGATCGGGGCCCGTATGGTGGCATGTGTCACTCAAAACTCCACTGAGCCCCTTTTGTCACATGGCCACTGCGGCTGATGAGGACGTGCTCTGGCCAGCTCATTTCGAGATTGGAGAGAGATCTCCTCGGCTTCATCATTTCTTTTTATATTATTATTGTGGAAAACAATGTCTTGACTCCTGCGATCTGTGATTGAAATCAAAAAGTTCCCTAACAACAGTAAATTAATGACTATGATGCTCTCTTTTATTTTTTTCGTACTGTGCAGATGGTGCAAGCACAGAATTTAGCTTGGCAGATTGAGGACATAAAGACGGCTACACCGAACTTGAAATTCAAATGAAACGCAACAAATTGCTATCAAGTCTTGATTGAGTCTTTGTGTCAGTAAGGACACTGAGATAATTATGCCGGTAACAGAAATGAATGGACAGTAAAGAACCTCAAGTTGAGGACGGGGTGGAATGTAATTAAATATTAACCCCATCTGGCTTTAGCCACGTCCTGAAGTTGAAGGCAGTCAGAGTTTGAGTAAGGGTGAAGGGACATGGTTAACTCGAGGTCAGTTTGGGGTCAAGGAGATGGATGGCAGGGGGAAGGTGAAGGACTTTTTGTGAAAACTAATTACGGCAGATTGACAGAGATAGGGAAGGCAAGAGGGAGAAGGAGTAGAGGCATACACTAGGCAAGCACACCGGCGCTGACCTTGTGCAGACAGAATCATTTCATTTGGCTGGACAGTTATATAGATGAAAGATAGGTAGGTGGTCATGGAAAGACACACACACACGCACACACAGAGACAGACAGAGAGAGAAAGAGAGAGAGAGAGAGAGAGAGAGAGAGAGAGAGAGAGAGAGAGAGAGAGAGAGAGAGA
>JBCHJU010003354.1:0-12329 GCA_039654505.1 Plocamopherus imperialis | reverse complement strand
AAAAAAAAAAAAAAAAAAAAAAAAAAAAAAAAAAAAAAAAAAAAAAAAAAAAAAAAAAAAAAAAGAAAAAAAAAAGAGAGGTTTGTGGCTTACCTCTAGTTGTGACAGTGTGGCGTCCATCTTTTCGATCATGGGGATTTTGCCAATCAGCTTGACGATCTTAGCGTCCTTGGCCTTCTCCCCCGTCTCCTCCTCAAACTGCTTCAGGGCGTCTTTGATGGACGTGCCCTTGGACATGCTGGCAAGGACAGTGAATGGTTTAGCGGATTCCGGTACTGACTGGATAGTAGGTGGATGGATGAATGACAAAAGGGATAGATAGTTCTTATTCTTCACCAGAGGATTTACTGTTTTTTGTCATCTTTTAATTTGAGGTTGTTTGAAATAGACTTTTTTCTTGCTATTAATATAATGTATACTTGCTTTATTGCTGTTTATCTATATTGAGTTCTCCAAGGTGGTATTTTGCTTCTATTTCTTTTTAACCGAGTGTAGTAATCTGCTTCTAGAGACGATAAATAAATAGTTTTAAAGTCTCTGCTGCTGCTCCTAATGGGTATATTAGCAAAAGTGAACATTTAGACTTAGTCTTCATAATAGCTGACAACTCAGATAGCTGAGTATTTTTGTCAACGTGCCTAAAGTACTTTATTATTGCAGTATTTTGTTATTAGTGTTGTGCATTTAAGTTTATACTAGAAATTTTCTGTATTCTCACTGTGCTTTACATTGGTAAGGAGTTTATTCCACAAGCTGAATGTGTTAGGGAAATATGACTGTAAATGATTATCTACATTTGGTGAACTCAGTGTAAATGTTTGGGCACAATATCTTTTGTGACAATTTTTCATATTGAATTTCTCTAGTAGTAATATTGCTCGTCCATTAATTACTTTGAAAAGAATAGTTACTTTATTTTTAGCTCTTTGTTCTTTGAGGGGTATCCAATGTAACTTATCCGTGTTTATTTTTGTGTTGCCTTTTATATAATTATAGCTAATGGTTACAAATCTACCTGCATTTTTTGGACTTTCTCTAACTCATCTTATTTGGTTTTGATGATGAGGATCCCATACACTGCTCGATATTCTAAGATGGGTTTTACAAAGGTTTTGTAGCATTTATCCTTGGCATGTTGTAGACAGTCATTTATGCTCCGTTTTAGGAATGCTAATAGACTATTTGATTTCTAACACATTGCTTGGTGTTGGTCTTTCCATTGTAATATATTATCTGTAATAACACTTAGGTATTCTTTGTAGTATTTAGTTTTTGGTGTGTTAGTTATCGTTTGATTCTATAAGTTTCTTTTTATTGGTTATTTTGAGAACCTGACATTTTTCCGGTTGAAATTCCATTTTCCAATCTTTTTCCATTGTTGGAGTGAGTTTAGATCTCTTTGGAGTATTTTGCAGGCATTAATATTCTTTATTTCTCTGTAAAGTAGGCTATCATCTGCAAATAGTCTCATTTTTGTTCCTGTTGTCAGATTAAGAGCAATGCCATTTACATACATGTATATTAAAAAGTGGAGTGGGCCTAAAAATGTTCATATAAACTCCTTTTCCGAACCACGACCGCAAATATCACATCATGTCATATCGAAATAAGGGCGGCATAGGTTTACTACCTTTAGATTCCCTGTACTACAGGGTGATTGAAGAGTAAGTGCCTAGTGTAAATGGCTCACAGTTTCCATATATATGTTGTTCAATTCTCTTCATTTTAATAAAAATCTAATATTTAGGGTGTAGGCCAGATAGGTGTAATGGTTTTTGTCATTTATCTTTTGTTTCGCAAACATCATAACTCAAATTAAAAACCACACTGTTATGTTTTGTGTGAAGAGCTCAAAATGGCGCATCGTAAACCTTAGAAGAAAGAGCTCAAGTAGCTGCTCGATTTGGGGTCAGTTAATCGGCTGTTGGTGTACAAAGGTGGTGGAGTCAGCAGATGCTCCAAGAGGATGTCTGGCCTGTCATAATCTTCCTAAGAAAATTACAACCGGCTGATATTCATGGAGGATAGCTCACCTCCCCACTTTGCTCGACCAGTTTGAAATTGGCTGGATTAGCAATTTCAAGGGCGCTAGGCAGACAAGGGCCTTGTGAATGGCCCACGAGAAGGCCTGACCTAACACCGTCCGACCTTTTTCTGTGAAGCTGGGCAAAAGAGCTATACATGGTCTATCGAACAAAACCACTGAATCTTGACGAACTTGATGAGTGCGTGCGTTAAGTTATAACGAACTTATCACAAATATTTTAGAGATATCTATTATCCATAAATTTGGTACCTGAATGTCACTGCAAGTTATTTGAAAACACCGGCGCCTACGTTGAATATTAAAATGTCAGTATCTGTCCTACATGATAAAATTTATGTGATTAAAAATTCATGAGAGTTGGGCTATTTATAAAGACGTTATGATGTTTTTCCACTAGGTACTTACTTTTCAACCACCCTGTATATATATATAAACATATAAATTTACTTACATACACAATGCACTTTCATCAACATGTAAGTTTGCGTGCATCAATATGTAAGTATACACACACGCACACACACACACACACACATGAATACATACCTGCATACATTGTACACATATTACGTATTGCCAAAACATGAATGAAAGCCACTACAGGGAAATTAATATATAAATCAATTCAAGTATTAGGCAATCATTTGTCTTACACTTACAGAAACATCATATCACATAGTCTAGCTCTCTGTCAATTGAATTTTTAAACAAATTTAAATTCTTTGAATTGTTCATATCAATTTTGACCTATACCATAAAATTACAGTTCTTGACATGAATGAATGTTTCCTTTGTCAGCGTTAAAACGGTTGATATAAATTTTGAACTCATCACCTCTAGTATAAGTATTGTGAGAAAACTTGAAAAACTTATTTGCATCAAGATCATCAATTTTGTTTGCAATTTAAAATAGCTTGATGAGATATCCTATTCGTTTTTATATTTTAGAGAGGGCAGATAAAGATACTTTAACCTATCAACCTAATCAAAAGATCCTAAACATGGTACAATTCTAGTGGCACATCTTTGGACATTTTTGATAATAATACTGATTGGTGTTTGAAAACAGGACTCCGTTATGGACTTGTATTCATAGCTAGACAATCTTGACTTGGTTACACATTACTAGTCAATATTTCCTTTTGTTCATTTTATGCAGGTACCTATGTTGACTTGAATGATTATTACAGTATAACTCGGATATAACGGCACTAACGGGTCTCTTGTTTTAGTACCGAGCACCATTGTAAACTGTAATCAGATGTACCGAAGCCTACTGAGACAGGCGTTCAGGTGGTTCAGGTTATCGGGAAAGGGGGTGGAATAAGAAAAGGGGAGGGGGGGTACCGGTAAGGTTTACGGACCAGTATCAGTGTGATGACTGCACGCAACACACTTGGCGGACTTGAGAGGCATTTTTGTTGGCTTTTGAGTGTGGGACTAACAATTTTTAATTGTTAATTGCCTGTATTGTTAACAGCTCCGAGTATATGCAGTGCCGTTATAACCGAAACAAAGCTCATGGGTGCCACTATATGAGAATTTTATTTATTGTCGTTTAATAGAAGAAAAAAAGGGGTTGGGGAAAGTGCCGTTATAGCCTGTGCCGTTATAAATGGACTGGACTGTATTTGCATAAAACCTTTTCAGAGACATACTCATGTTGAGTTATATTTATAATCATTCAGTCATCAGTAAAGCTCATCACAATAACTAGGCCTAATACATGCACATGAATCACAATGACCACTCCACCACCCATCCTGTATCCAGTGCCTGCCTGCATTACAACGGTTGAGTCTACACAGGATGCTTAAGTCCTCATCCCACTCATCAATCTCCACAAGGATGCTATACATAGAATTCCTACTGAGGCTGCCCCTAAAAGCAAGAAAGTGAGGCGTCCTACTATAATGGCTGTACTATAATGGGGGGGGGCAAGTGAAGAATGGGACATGTTTCAAACAATGCTGGAACGATTACACATGATGAGACAGGATAGGGACGAGCCTGAATGGCATTCTCTGCTCGCCTCTGAGGCCAAGTAGGTTAGACCCTTTTTTGGATTACTTAGCCTCCACATACATATTTAGTTCGTCGAAGTTCTCTCCATGCCGTTGGGCAGAGGATACTCTTAGTCTCTTAATGAAACCATAGTGACAGAATATGGTGCAATAGTCTGGAAACCATACCTTGCAACAAACATTGACAAGCTAGAGAAAGTCCAATGAAAGGGTGTGAAATTAATCTCTGGTGACTATATCTCTAAGATGCCAGGCTGTGTAAGCCAAAAGCTCCACAAACAAAATGTACCTGATCTTACAAATCACAGAAAACTTGGACTAAGTTCATGTACAAAATGTGAATCGATTAATCCTAGTAATTAAAGCAAAGAACTACCTAGAACCAAAATGTCCAGGTGAGTGGAGTAGCTTTACAAATTGCTTTATTAGAAAATTAATGCTAAAAAAGAATAACAACAACAATAACAATAATAATAAGGCTTGTTACAATAATAAAACAAATGTAAATCACAACAAAACATATGTAATTGAAATAAGACAATTCAAATGAAAACAGTATAAAGTACCAGTTGAATTCAGTTTTACATAACTCAACTTTAGTTTGGTCTCATCCATTTTGCCCATAGAGGTATTAATGTATTACTTACAGCCTTTTATCTAACCTGCAATCTTCTGCTTTGCTTTCTTATGGACAGGAAGCATAGATTCTGACGTTCCATCAGAAATAAATGCAGCCCTATGTTTCCGACAAGATTTAGGTTGTGAACTGCCACATAAAAAGTTCCTGCTGGCCACAGCAGGGGGCTGTACCTTCATCAAACCCTTTCTTCCATGGGTTGGAATGGATGAACCGAAAGTGGCAAGAGCACTTGCTAAAGAGGTTTTTCTTGTAAGACACTCTTGAACATTGGAAACAAACCTCTCGGCAGGTTCTAACAAAGTATCAGGATCTGCCTTCACCATTTGCTCAATTTGAGAGCATACGTTTCTGAAGGAACACAAAAAACTGCCAAGCTTGCTTTCTTTGTCTGAATGTCCTGTACTTGTTTCTTGTGGTTCTATGTCATCAATAACTTCTGTAATAGTGGCAGGTGCAATGTGATTTGAACATGCAAAATATTGTGAACCAGTCGGAGGCCCAAAACAATAGTTGGAAAGATGCCGCTCTCCAGTGGCGACCTCAAGGTACCTGAGTTTTTCTGACTCATCTGAAAGTGGCAAGCTAGCTTCATAGTACTTGTCATAGTGATGCTTAACAGCAAACTGATGTTTGCAAGCTGCGCCAAATGAGCTAAAATAGCATGTGCATGTACCAATTGAGATATCCACATAATGTGTGAGGACTTTATAAGTGTCTCCCTCAATATGACTTATTGACTCCCTGGCAATTTCTGCCCCCTTTGCTTCAGCCTTTTTTGACAATGACCAAGCACCAGCAGCTCTAGGAATGCTGATGCGTTGAAGTAATTTTTGAGCATAAAATTTGTTAACAAAAACAGCAGTGTATTTCAGAAGTTGAACTACATTAAAACACTTTTGCCTCTTTAAGATTTTTTCTTTGAGAGTTCTAAAACAAGATTCCGCAATATTGTTTGTGTCACTTCCTGCAACTGGCATGTCCTGCCGCAGTGCTATGGCCCAATCATGTCTTATAACCCAGAACTTTCTGAACTGCTCCACCACAGCAGGATACGCTGCAATAACCGCATTTTGGGAAATGTTGTTGTACTTCTCCTCCAGTTCATCTGAGTTGACAGCATACAAAAGACCTATGAGATGACAATAAAGACAAATTATAAATTTATTAAAACTATTCGCCTTAAATCTCAAGAGTCAAACGTTACTTTTAGAAGAAACTGGTACTGTATAATTTCTAGAGACATCAAAAAGGCCTGATAGGGGATGAAGAGTGCTTAAATTAGAACTGGAGTCAACTTAGTGAAATAAAAAAAGGTTTAACGAAAGGTGGCCGCCAGGCAGGGGTCATTTTCATTTGGGATGGTAGAAGCAGAAATAGTAGGTCTTAAAAACAAAAACAAAAAGTAAGAATGATATGAATAAAACAGAATACAACCATCAAAAATAGCTCCGCACTAATTGATGCACATCAGGATCAGAAACAACAAAATCAAACACGAAATAAGAATCAAACTACTGCAAGTCTTAGGATGCAAAACATAAGTAAAACCGTGATGTGGGGCAGGCTGCCCAAGAAAAACTTATTGGATTCTTCAATGACGGCCTGTCACCCTCCAGTGCTCTGGACGCTCTCCATAAAAGCTTAGAAGATGAACCAGATATACCCCTCTGTTCAACATAGGGAATGACCAAATCCAATAAGACAAACTATTCAAATTAGATCACAAACAGATGGAAATAGTTCGAGGAATTAAACATCCAACAAAAATCTCATATAAATTGTGTAAAAAAATGCAATAAAACAGCAATATTTCTGAAAATTCTAGAAATAAAAGCACAATGGATATTCTTCAGACATATTTTGAGGCAAAATTCTGAAATCGCTGCCAACAAAGCTATGTTCCTTTATTAAACTTAGGTGGAACAAAAACACCTGGGCCGCCATGACTATGCAAGCGAACAGACTAAATATAAGTATAAAAAAAACAAACAAACAAAAAAACCCCCCAAAAAACCCAAACCTTCTTCTGGACTGTCCAATGTCTCAACTGTTGGAACAAAAAGTCCACCGATCAGGAGGCACAGCTTCAATTACACATCAACTACATGTATGATTACGATTATGTCCTCCTTCTTCAATAGGAAGGGTAGATCTATTGTATAAATCAATAAGGAATTAAGCGTCAGACCATACACTTCCCGCAAAAAAAGTGTTAAGTAAAGGAATAAAATGAGTTAGAAATCAATTTGGAATAATGTCCATCTGAGTCTTTCCACCATGAGTTTTTTTTTTCTTTTATGAAATATGGATAGGCCATCTGCTTATTTGTACTTACAGTACAATTAGCCATTTCAAATTAAAATTAAACACAATAACAAACCTAGAATTAGACACAATAACAAACCTTTCATGAGGTTCAAAATGTGAGGCCTGTCTTCTTTTCTCACTCCAGATTTCCTGTCCCACAAATACCTCCAGAAAGCTTGAAGGATGTGGAAGGCACAGAGCAGGAGAGTGGATTTTGGAAATATTGCTTTTATGGCTTTCCTTTCTGTCTCTTGGCAGTCCGTCATGAAGACACATGGCCCATCCTTTCCTCTTCCATAGAAAGCCTGCTCGCCAAGAAGTTCAGAGAGCATGGAGAGGCCTTTCTCGATATGTTCTGCGTTCAGGGAAGTCAATAAAAGAGAGCCAAGTGGTAGACCACCAAGTGGGGTATCAGCCATAAGCATCATGACTTGAGCACCATCTCTGTGAAAAACAGTAAATGCAGCATACATGTACTTAATAATCATAATAAGATACAACAGATCGCTATTACACATAGCATAATAGAAAAATATTCATATTAACATATTATATTCTGTCAAAAAATTTCAAATTATTTTTTCAAACTTATCTTTTCTGACTTAAGAAAATACAGCACAAAATGCATCATCATCATCACTTGTCACCCCTTCCACTATATGGGCCACGAATTGCAGACTGCTAATCAACCCTTGACTATTGACAAACATTTTCTTTTTACTTGATTCCATGAGTGGTCAATTCTGTTTTACAATTCCTCCACAGATCATGACCCACTAGCAGTTCAACTAAACATACGCATACTCTTTCAATCTTATAATATTTACATGACATAAATGGATTTAATATTTTTTAGACTGTGGAAGCATCAAGAGAATATGCACATTATAATCTTTGAAATACCTTAAGTGAAAACTATTATGTTAAATATGAACAAGATTACTGCTTTGACTATTCAAATTGTACATGGCAAATAACACATCAAAAAGACTAAGATCAATATTCGTTGTATTACCTGTCCATACCACCACCAGCATCAATAAAGACAATTTCACCACTTTGTGGTACCAATCTGTGGACTCTCTCCATTAGTGGAGTCATGATAGCAATTATCAAGTCATTTCCATCAATGTGACTTGCAGATTTCATATCAAGTGACTTCATATGTTCTAATACTTCGTCAAACTCGACTGCACCCCTGAACTTTCCATACAAGTTTTCGAAGTGCATTTTGAAAAGCCTGAAAAAAAAAAAAGAATGAATAACAAGAAAAAAAAATAAAGCACTCAGAAAAAGAAGATCATGTGTTATCAAATAGGACTTCAATTGCACTTTCATGAATAAAATATAACAAATAAGACAAACTGGAGATTCTGCTAAATGCAACAGGGCAGGTGTCGTAAACATTGTGAAAACATTCTCTTGTTTATTTTATCAGAATCATTTCTAAAACTTTACATAGAAAAAAGAGATCCTAGTTTCAAATAATTCAAGGCTGAGTAAAACTTTTGAAGTTTTTAACAATATATATATAATGTATTAGCAGCTGTTCTGCAAAGGTTTCTGAATTGAAGGTCCTAAAGAGAATAAAAAGTAGTCTTTTGTTAAATCCTACCTGTTCACAAAAAACAAATCTGGGACACTTTGTCTATCACCCATAAGGGTGACATAGTTTGGTTCATCTTCTAAGCTTTTATGGAGAGCATCCAGAGCACTGGAGGGTGACAGGCCATCATTGAAGAATCCAATAAGTTTTTCTTGGGCAGCCTGTCCCACATCACGGTAATGTAGGGCTGGCATGTGGTTGTGAGTCCACTTGATGTCCACACTTGCAGGAAACTCTGGTATGTGTGGATTTTTGCCTCTGAAAGTATATATACATATGTACATGGCATTGAAAAATTGCTTACTTTCAAAATATCTGAAACATCAGAGTAAAAGAGTACACATGTAATAGTATTGCAGTATTTGTTTTCTTATGAGTGGGTTGTCTTCAGACTTGATGTTCGCCCCAGTGTAGGTTCTGCTTTGTTTCCTGCTGTTTCTGAAACACCTTCTTAGCAATATATGTAATCAATTTCATGTCGTGGAATGTCGCCAGGGCTTTTCCATGTACACAGACACCGGTTATGATGTTGAACTTTGTCCTCTTTTGTTCTTTGAGCCTAGTCCAAAGTTACAAACAATGCCTTCATTTGTCCATGCCAATCTTGGAGTTAAAGTCTCCAATTACAATAAGCATCACCTCTGATTTCACTTCATTGATTAGGCTGGTTCTTCATAGTATTATTAGTGTGCCTCCACTTTTTCTTATAACTTTTTTTCAATGCCTTGTTTCATGAAAACGCCAACACTATGCCTGTTATTCTCCTCCTAACAGAACGCAACCACCTTTTTCTATTTTGCCTCGCCCGTCCTTCTTATTTCAGACATCCTAGGGATGTAAGTAATTGTCAGCATTTAACTCTTTGACCTCTTTTACTAGATTATCTAGTTTCCCTGACATGTTTTAGGGTTCTGATGTTCCATGTACCAATGCTAAGATAATGAAGACCTCTTTTCTGGTGGAACAGGCAGACTGCACGCTCCCATTTGAGTCTGAAGCACTTTCTCCATCAAAGATCTCCCTGCAAGGAGGTCAACTGTCTTCTTCTCTGTCTGTTTTTACAGCAGATATCAACCTAGCAGGGGGTGCCTAGGTGTCTTCATGACTTCTATCCTTCTGTTTGCACCTGATCATTACAATTCATTGGAATAATACATGGTGAATTCCCTGTTTCTTCCATCCAATGAAGGACCACCTATATTGAGAACGTAAGTTGAAAATGCCATCAGAGCACCAGGAGATGTTATATCCACTGTGATGATTAAGCTACTTGATGACTTCGGCATTGACAAATTACAAGATCTTTACAATGATATGTATATACATACTCCCAAAAAAAGTCAAAAGCCACAGAATGAGCTGATTTTAGAACTAAAAGTCTTATGCCACACACTAAAAATATTCCTGAAAATCATTCTTATAAGAATATCTAAAAAATTGGGCAAAGAGATTGGTGAAAAACAATTCAGCTTCAGAACAAGCAATGGGATAAGAGAAGGAATATTCTGCATGAACAACATTGCACAAAAACATATAGGTTCAGAAATGTGTGCCTGTTTTATAGATTACTCAAAGGCTTTTGATAGAATCCATCAAATTGTTTTGGTTGACTGCCAAGAAAAGGCTGGAATAGATAGAAAAGACATTCAAGTCATAGAGAATTTGTACTGGCAACAACAACAAGAACAACAACAAAAATAGATCAAGATATATTACAGGACATTGAAATATGCAGAGCAGTAAAGCATGGATGTATCCTGATGCCACATCTGTTTTAACATCTATACATGATTTATATTCAGAAAAAAATAGGAGATTAACATCAGAGGAAGGAACATAAACAATCTGCGACATGCCAATGACACAGTGCTAATGGCAAACAGCAAAGAATATTTGGATGAATTGTTCAAGCAACTAGACACATCAGCAGAAAAGAAGATTTAGAAATGAATGCCAAAAGGACTAAGACAATGATTTTCTCTAAAGACGCTGTAATGTCAAGAGCAGATCTGACCATAGACAACATCCCAATTGACCAAGTCAAGAACTTAAAAAATCTTGGGACAATCATAACTCTGAGGATGGCAGCACTGAAACAGAAATGAAGATAAGGGCTAGAATAGCCAATGAAAATTCAGCAAAATGAAAAACCCACTCTCATCAAAACAATTCTCAATCAGCCTGAGAAAGAAAATGCTCAATTGATTTTATCTTCTCAATCTTTATGAAAAGATCAGGAATCTGGACATTCCCTACAGCTCTTGACTTACTTGACTTAGGGCCCTTGTGTAGAAAGGTCCTTCGAATATTCCACCTAAGCTACTTTGTTTACTTGTCTTGTTATGTTTTTCCATTCTGTTCTATTTGCAGCTATCTGTTGCAATTTTTCTAGGTCGTTGGTTGTCTTTAACTTCAGACTTGAACAGCTCTAGAGAAGAAAATAAATGCCCTAGAAATATGCCTAAGACGCATGGACAGAATCAGTTGGAAAGAATGAAAAAGTAATAATGAAGTATTAAGTATTAACTATAATGAAAACAAAACCAGACCTATTAAACAAAATTCAAAAAAGAAAGCTGAAATATTTTAGCCACATCAAGTGCCGTAGTAACATCTGTAAAGTAATACTGGAGGGGAAAGTTGAGGGGAAGAGAGTCCTTGGAAGGCAGACAACCATATGGACTGATGACATCCGCAAATGTACCTTACTATCATTATCGCAATGCAACAGAAAAGCCAACAATCGTAAAGAATTGCAAGGTCATCGCAAGTCAACCTCTGAGACTCTTTATTTTGCCAAAATATGCAGTCATTTCAAATTAAATTTTGTTTGTCCTTTTACCTGTACTTGTCAGGTACCTTGAGCAGTGTCAGTGTCAACTCAGAATGACATTGGGTTGCCTTGGTTTTAAATTTTCTTTTTGATTTTTTCCCTGATCCTTTGTGGTGGCAATGGTATCTGCACTGCAACAGAAGAAAAGTAAAATAAAGCTTACAATAAAGAAGCATGACATATGATTAAAAACCCAAAATAGTGTCAATGTACTACTGCTGCTGCTGCTGTGGCTGCTGCTGCTCCTGCTACTGCTGCTGCTGCTACTGTTACTACTACTACTACTACTACTAATCTTAGTCTTCATAATAGCTGACAAACTCAGATAACTGAGTATTCTTGTCAACACGCCTAAAGTACTTTATTATTCTAGTATTTTGATAAGTGTTGTGCATTTAAGTTTCTGCTTAAAATCTTCTGTATCTTTACTGTGCTTTACATTGAAAGGGAGTCAATGTGGATCCCATAACCCTCCTCCAAAATCTAAGATTGGTTTTTGCAAAGGTTTTGTAGAATTTATCCTAGACATGTTGTGGGCAGTCATTGATGTTACATTTTAAGAATGCTAATAGACTATTCTACTTTCTTACATATTGCATGGTGTTGGTCTTTCCATTGTAGTTTATTATCTATAATAACACCTTAGAAGTATTTTGCATTCTTTGTAGTTTTTAGTGTTTGGTTGCGTAAGTTATAGCATGATTCGTTATTTGATAACTTTCTCTGGGTGAAATTCCATTTTCCAATCTATTTCCCATTGTTGGAGTCAGTATAAGTCTTATACATAAGTTAACATGCAGGCACAGTGCAACCATTTAAGATAAGGGTAAGTCTCGCTATCAGCTTTTGACCCCCATGACCCTATCTTACGG
>JBCHJU010003353.1:0-18398 GCA_039654505.1 Plocamopherus imperialis | reverse complement strand
AGACGAAGAGACAGATTGACAGACACAGACAGACAGACAGAACAGACAAGAGAGAGAGAGAGTCCTTGTTGACGACTGGCTGCGCTAGTATAATAATATAATGGTGTACAGCATTTTATGTTATGTCTGTGCATTTATATGTCATTTTGAGAACATCACTTCTGTAAAACAAATTTCCTTCGAATAATAAAGTTTTCTTAACTTATCTTATCTTATTAACGGCCAGTTCTCATTGACCCCCTTGATTTTTTGCAAGATTTTTAACCTGTCCAAAGCGGCCACCTGTCTAACGCAGCCATGGCCAGCCATATTTTAGAAAAATACGCTCACATCACCTGCTCATAACGGTCACCTCTGCTTAGGTTCCTAGCAAATTTACCCTGCTAAATTGCATTATGGTTGACCACCCAACTCTTACTTGCCTGCAATCAACATGTGGAGAAAATGGTTGTGTATCATACTTGCTTTACCATATCTAGACAATGTTATATGAACGTACGCCTCCGCTAGACACGGCCAAAGCGAATGCTACCCTTTGAAGTTGCCGACCGCCAATGGCTAGACAGCTGAGTGAGCAGACGTGCTAGACAGTCGTGGTCTGCCTAGCACAAGGATGGGGTGGAGGGTGTGTGTGGAGGACAGCACGACGAGGGAGGATTGCGGATTATACAAGCCCCCCCCCCCCTCTCTCTCTCTCTCCCCGTCTCTCTCCTTTAATTAAAAAAATAATTTTTAGAAAACGCGTAAAGGTGTAACGCCATTCCATACATAGGATAAGGGCTTTTAAGTTTTTAAAACGGGATAGACACTGCCAGGTACTGATTGCCTATGTGTGTGATCTTAGGTGACTGTTATGGGCAGGTTTGACTGTAATCATACACAAGATGTCTATGAAAAAACAAAACAAAAAAACCCCACATGTCAGCAATTAATCAAGAACCACCTTTGAAATAAAGCCCTCCATAAAAAGTGCAGGGGGTGGAAGCCTACAAAGTATTAAAATTCTTTCAAATACTAGAAAGCCATGTCAGTGTCACAATCCCCCCACCCCTAACCCTGATCATGCTCTTCGCTCACAGTAATAGTCAATGACAGGCAGAAAGTGTGATGAGCATCGACATTCACCACCCTTGGCACTGCCTCTTCCTTCCCCATCCACCTTATTGTACGTACATTGCACTTCCCCCCTGTCCCCAACCCCCTCCTCCCCCTTAAATTTCACAATAATACTATGATGATTATGATTTTTGGGTTGAGAGGGAAGGGATACAAGAATCACTAGTCAAAGACGTTGAAAACATCATAGATGAATGCATGCACACAAACATATACATGCGCGTACAAACATGACAGGAAGTAGTCTTCATTAATGATTATATGCCATAATTTAATGGCAGAGTTTGCTTAGTCCTGAGAATGTCATTATGTCTGAGGTCCACTGTGTCTCTGAATAAGTTAACTACAATTCCCGATTATCTCTCTAGTAACTAAAAGAATCAAATAAAATGGAGGGACTGTAGCACAGATGTCACCAGAGCCTGACAAAAAAGCTGAATTTTTTCCCCGATCTAAAAAGTGGGCATGGCCCACGTGCGACTGTGCAACATTTTCATACCCAAATTCACTTCAACATGCATCGCTACAAAAATAAAACATAACAACCCTAACTTCATTTGAAGCTTGGATGTTGGTATAAAACTTAAGACGTGACTGTAAAAGTATGTAAAAATCCACCAAAATATTTTTTAAAAACACAAAAAAAGAAAAGAAAAAAAACAAAAAAAAAAACCCCAAAAACCTCAAAAAACAAAAAAAAAAAAAAAAAAGAGTTCTTATGACCTATTTTTTATGGGTAAATGTGATAATGATACCTAAATTGAATGAGGGGACACTAGAGAATGTATATATATACTTAAGGCTAAAAATCACAATGCACCTGAACAGAGGAACTCCAGTCACACCCTCCTTTTTTTTTTTTTCTTTGAAGGGCGCACAGGCCACCAGGCATAAACTGAAAACTGTAGTTAGATCAAGTCTCCTAATAAGTTCTTAGTCATACACGAAAATTAACGGCCTATTGCTCGACCTTAAACATTGGGCTTAGGTCCCAAGACCTCCAATACCTATTTTCGCCTGTGTTCATACTAGCACCATTGCTCTACCTGGATCTATTGGCCTGTACAAGAAGCTGGGCCATCACAATGATAGCATGTACATGCATCAACATCGATTCGATAGCTTGAGCGGCAAGGCGAGAATGACGACGAATGAAGAAAGACCTTTGATGTCATATGACGACCATGGGGGCAAAATCTCATCGTGAATGAAGAAGAATGAATGTATGTGAAAAAAAGGTTTTATTTTCCCGATCTAAGACAAAAGGCTGGCCTTGTTTACGCACTCGAGACCCAATTAAACAATAATGATGATTAACTAAAAGCCATGGGCACAGCTTCCCGGCACCGCTGCTTTGCAGATTCGCTGCTACATATCTAGCGCCCTCTATTCGCATGAATGAAAGACTGCCTTTGAAATTTTATGGTCAGCCACGAGGTCACTAAACTTTACTCATAGTATAGCGATAGAACGATCAGAGCAACTACAGGCTTAACTTGAAAGATTCACTGCTCCGTAGCTAGCCTATTCATTCTTGTTTTCCAGTGTTATTCAAGCATAAACTTAGTTCAGGTTACCGGACTTCTAAATATCTGAATGCGAACAAGTCAAATGACATTCATTTCCATGAAAACAAGAAAACAATCATCACCTTGGTTAAGCCTTCAAGTCTCAAAACGTCATTGGCTGCAGCACCAGACAAAACCCTTTGCTTTTCTCTTGCAACATCTATATCTTCATTTTTCGTCTTTGACACAGAGGCCTTAGATACAAACCTAAAATGTGAAAGGAAGTCAATACTAATTCAGTCTTATCCAATTTTCTATTCATTGTAAAACATTCCAAAAATATATGTTTTTCATCTTTTCTTTATCTCTCTCTACTATTCTTTATAATGGACAAAAGATGACTTTAACAGATGGGTTTTAAAGAAATACATTTCTGTGGAAAACTGATACAATGTCACAAATGAAACTTTACTATAAATATCATTACAAAAAAGTAACAAGAAGCATAACATTTTAATCATAGACATAAATTAAAAATACAATATAGGATTTGGCTTTTTGAAGGTGACAAATATCCCTGATACTGATGCGATTGTCCTTCAGGTCCACTGAGAGACACTACAGTAACTTTTTAATGAGTTTTATTGAAACATTTTCTTCCTGTGTTTGTATGGACAATTATTTTTAACTTGAAAGATTTCAAATGGGGGAAAAAACCCCCCAAAAAAACAATTAAAGACAAAGTGAAATGACAAAAAATGGTAACAGGCTTTATTATCTAAATGTGCTTGAACACTTTGGTTTGATTCTTTACTCACAGCCATGACAGGAAAAACTTGTACTCGATGAGGAGATTCAAGATCATGAAGAAGATGCCCATCATGGTCATAGCCAGGAGATTCCTTCCAACAATGGACCACTCAAACGGATTGTACTCAAAGTCTCTCACTGTATGGACACCAATAGAAGAGGAATAATGTAGACATTTATTTCATAATCCATCTCCGTCTCAACAGGGCCTTGATGTTTAAACTGAGCTCTAATGCTTCACAATTACATAAAGAAACGTTAGAAAAGTAAAAGCACAAAAGCATAAGATAAAAAAAAAATTAGCTTTCCTCTTACGTAATTTAGTTGTACAGAGGTGAATATCTGATTTCAAATTTTTCAATGAATCAGTAGTGCATTTAAATTTAAATCAACATACCCTTGGATAGCATCAATAAAGTATTTTTAACAGCATAAAAAAAAAGAAGATAAAATTCATCAATAAAGACCTTCACGGTATCAGTATAAAAAGAACAACAGACGCATACAAACTGGAGAACTACCAAGATGAACCAGGAGATTGTATGCTTTAAAAGTAAATTGATAAAACTAGGTTTTAACATGTGATTGTATAGGTGGCGCTGTGGTAAAGCGCTAGAGCATTGGACAAAGGACCAAGAGGTCACGGGTTTGAAATCCCTGAGTGAAAAAAGCGTTTCTTCCTTAAGCAAAGAAAATTGACCCTTGTTGCTTCACTTGACCCAGATGAAAATGGATACAGCTTCAGCTGGGAAAATATTCTGCAAAAGACTAGCATCCTGTTCAGAAACTGATAGATTAATTAAAGCTGTCAATGTTCACTTCATGCTATGGAAACCCGGATAAGCTTGAAAGGACTTCCAGTGATCTTATGGTCCAAAATGTGGATCTTTCAATAGACATATTTACAAGGTAATTAAAGTTGTGCTTTTTGTTAGGGAATGTGTGAAACCTTCAATATAATATCTGAAAGATTGGGGAATGGAAGGTGAGCTGTGGTGGCTTTCTTAAAAAAAACAACAACATTAGACAGAACTTATACTTGTAGTGAAAAAAAAAAAAAGATAAAAACTTACGCAGCTTGCTGTTGATCTCTGAGCGGACTTGATAAGATGCCAAGTCCAACAGACCTCTCCCAAGGCAATAGTGGGGGAACACCAAGAAAACTTGTTTCAATATTCCATTGATGTCAGCAAGGTCCTGAGAGAAGAGAAAGAACCTTAATGTATGAAGCGGGTTTAACCTGTTTCATGAATTCATATGAGATGTTGGAGAATGGCAAAGAGGTTAGTCGACCTTAAACTATGGAATCCCCCTGGAAAACGAAAGAGAGGCAGGCAGGCGACAAGCCATCTGGAGATGAGATCTAGAGTCAGATTTAAAAGAGATGGGGCTCGATTGGAGAGGGGTGGAAGAGACTACAATCTGGACAGAAGAAAAATGAAGGGCTCCTCTTGGTGGTCTGTACCCACTCCATGGTGACAAAGGCCGATGACAATGAACTGTCATCAATTTAACATGAAGCTTCAACTGCACTTCATGATAATCTGAACACTTCTATGGCATTGTTCTTAAGATTAATTCAAACTGCTATAAGTCAATAAGAAATACTGTTAAAGTCTCCTGATTTCAAACTTACAGGATCATCTTGAGCCAAAACTTCTAGAATAAATGTAGCCAAAGTAGATACGGTTCCGATGAAGACGTTGAAGCAGGACAAAGCCACAAAAGCAGAGCTTGGCACATCAAACACACGGGAAAAGGGATGCATCATTGGGATGATGGACCATCTGAAAAATGACAAGAGTATGCATGACGATAAACAAGCAGCCATGGATATAGTTGGACTGCTTTAGTTATAGGTCTTTTCCATCAAGCACATTTTGCTGTGTATCTTACAAACCCCAAAATTTATTGTGATCCATTCAGCAGGCAACATTAAGAGAAGAAAGAAACTTTATTCAACCTGCCTGCCATAAACATCAAGCAGTGTAAAACTTAAGCCCTTTCTAGCACAAATATCAAACAATGTAAACAAAGCTCACCCGTAGAGGAAGAGAAGAGCAAGAAGGCACGGGAAATTCTTGGCAGAGGTGTAGGCGTCATTTCCAAATGCCAGGAAAATCAGAATGCAAAGGATAGCAGGGACAGAGTAATTCATCTGTGGAGAAAAATGTACATTAGAGGAATGAATTTTCTACATACGTTTGAGATAAGAATCACTTAGATTTAAATAAAATCTGCCTGTCCTTGAATACAACTCATACTTAAACTTATCTAGGAGAGAAAACAAAATATGTAAATGACAAAATCATAAGATTACTCTTCCAAAATGGTAACCTTGATGTACCAAACAATAAAAGGAAAAAAAATAAAACTTATTCTTAGGCTACGTTTCCTAATGCATGATACGATCCCTTGTTGCAGACAAATTTTCATCACTATTCTATCAAGTCAGATAAACAGAGTCCATTTCCATACACATGACATAATAACCAGTAGCTTGTGATTGGTCCTTGGAGCAATCCAGAGTCCAGTCGCCCGCAATTGACCAGGTTTAAAGCAATTTTAACCAAATTTGGTCCAAAATTATTTGTGACATGGCTATTTATAAATTTTGCGAGCTACAGACGTTATGACAAGACAGGAACAAGAGAAACGGCGGAATCAGCGAAGTTTGTTGAGCACTTTATTGAACTAGTCTTTGCCATGCACAAATTTCTTCATGACAGGGAAGTATAATAGGTATAATAAGACTGTTCTACACCGTTGCTTGACACTGGCATGATTCACTGCCATTAAACTTCTTTATAATTCAACATGTATACATTGATAAAGCGCAAAGTATATTTTTGCAATGTTGACATCCAGTGTGTGTGTGTTTGTGTATATGCTTGCCTGCCAGTAGGTGTGACTTAATTATTGCTGTACTTTGTTGTGACCTTTAGACTTCAATTAACTTTTCAATCAATTATTTGTAATCTTCCCAGATCATGTCTTTTTAACTTTATACATTTGTAATTTTATGCATGTCAATTATTTACATTATGTTCAATCTCATTTACAATGTAAAGCAAGAAAATAAAATTCCTTAATTTGATAATAAAGTCATTTTATCTTATCTTATCTAATCTTATCACCATAGTCACTGCCTTTCATCTAATCTGAATGATTGACAGCATACACTGACAGTCAAGCCGGCAGGATTGACAAAAGACAAACATGGTCAAGGAGGTGGGACTTCGAGGACTGAAATTTCACGATAGACTGTCAAATAAAAAAAAAACCAGCACCACAAAATCAAATATAGCTTACGTAGTCCCAAATGGTGTTAGCCATCCAGTAAATGGTTGGATTGATGCCTGACACAAACTGGAGATGTTTACTGTTGGATACACGCTCTTCAATGAGGAAGAGAACAAAACTCGCTGGCACAAAGGACATGGCAAAGATGACACAAATGGCAACAACAAGATCGGCTGCATTACTGATCCTGTTAAAAGAGAAGAAATAAGAATTTAACACGATGTGAAATTAACATGTATTTTCTCATTCAATACTCATAATGACATACAGTCTATCAAAAACCACACCTTTTACATCATCCGTCAACAAATAAAGAGCCTCTTACGAGACGGTACTAAGCATCAATATATCTTATTACTGAAACTACACCAACCTTACTACTCATGAAATAAAACTAAACAGAATAATACAAATATTTTCTTCAATTTCAGTTGCTGAAAGCACTTCATTTTTTTTTTCACTTTAAAAGTCATTTTCAATGAAGGAAAGAAACACTAAAATCAAACAAACCAATAAAAAGCCAAAACAACAACAACAACAACAACAACAACAACAACAACAAAACAAACCAAACCTAACAATATCTAAAGTAAAGGCTAATACAATTGTTTTTAAAAAGTAGATAGAAGAGTTCCATACAGAGCTTCTTCGTCCAGTTGATCTTGGGTGAAATTCATGGGATGGTTGTAGGTGACAATGCCATAATCATTGGGATCCTTGCCAGTAGGCAGATTGTTTCGCAGAATCAGGTTGTTCAAACCGTTCATGTAGGAAACCGAAGCAGCCCATCCTTTATTGTTGAACCATACCTGTAAAGACAAACTTTAAACAGTCAGAAAGAAGGAAACAAATACCTAAAAAACTTTTAAAAATGATCAATGTTTACCACAGTTGTACAGTTTGTTGTAGGAGCTTCATCAAGAAATACCTCTGAGCCTACTTTACTATAAATCTGAATCTGAATTGGAACTTTTTAAAGCCAAATAATACAACTATCAATATTCATGACTTTAAATTTTCCAAAGTTAAATGCCTTGTGCAGCCATGCGCCCTGCCCAGTTGTATTGCCTTGAATTAAGTGAAATAACTATATGAGAATGCATGTGTCAATCAGTTGATTTCTGTTTAGTTTTGAAAGCTTGTATTTGGAACTAGTGCTATAGACTTATTATCAGAGCAAACCTATGAAATCTATAAATTTTAGGCACCTAACACATCAGACTTGAAGATGGCCGTGGATTTTGAATGGTCTGATTGGATATTTATGACATTTCAGTGATTGCAAGTTGGAGAGTTGGTTTTAAATTGTCCCTGTTCTGTTTACAAGGATGACAAATTAACTGAGAATAACTAAATGAGGGTGACGCTGTTCTCATTATCTACTGTACTTCTGAATTTAGGAAGCTAGTTGGAAATATATTATCAATAAAATGAAAATAAATAAAAACTATCATTGTCTCCAAATCAGTTATCTGGAAAATCATTTGTTACACATAATCAAATAAATGATAAAACAAGCATTCCACAAACATTAAAAAATGACAATTTTCTTTTTATCATTGTGACATTACAATATCACACACTAAATCCTCTGACTTCATTTTACCTTGGCATTGTCTTGAACAAATCCAGTCCTAAGGACAGCCTCGATATCCAACCAAAGTTGTTCGGTTCCTGAGAAGATTGACTGATTGCTGTTGGCAGCTCTCACTAAACGATCCACCGCTGAAGAAATCTGAGAAGAATTCAGGCGACCCAAAGGATTTTCCTCTCCAAAACTAAAGCCTCCATACCTTGAAAAAAGCAAACAAAATTGGAGACACTTTCAATAATGCATTCGCTAAATATTATGTAACTGACAAATAAGCTTTTCTTTTCCAATAAAGACAAAAATTGCCAACATGTATTATGATGCCTCATAGGCACAGCTTCTTACAAAAATGTCTGATGGACCCAAGTAGTTCTTACAGGGATACTTAACTCGCAACCTGTGAGCCCCGTATACATTCGCCCCGCTAGACTGAGACCGCCACATGCATTGCCTGCGGGACCCGTATTTTACATTGACGGCCATGTTGGCCTTGCCCCTACGTTACCTGCAGGTCCCGTATTTCTTCCCTGGCCTGAAGCCTTAAGGCAGCATGTAGGTGCTATTATTCGCGTAAGTTCTCAATGAAACCATCATATTATATCACTTAACGGACCCAGAATCTTCAAACAATGGATCCACCAATTAATTCTTAGCATTTGTTTGCTGTGTTATGGTTTAGAACCATAATAGCTTTGTGAACTAGACTCATTTATAGTCTGTTTTATACAACTTTACAGTGGAAGGCAACGTCATTCTCAACATCAGCAAACTCCTGCATAAACTTTCATCAGACGGGGTCCAGATTTGATATCTGGAGATGGGTAGTGGTAAGTTTTGACTCAGAGTATTAGTACATGTAATAGGCCTACATTGTACATCGTTGTTGTTGTCGGCTTCCGCTTATACTTATACCATAGCGGGCCTAACTTTTAACTAAACTTATTCCTATAGCTTAAAATGAAAACCGAAACAACAAAGCTGATGATGACGATAACAACAACAATCATAATAAATAATCATCAGCCATCTTAATCACAACAACAACCGACAATATGAATGACACATTAGCACTAATGAGCTGGCAAGTCGATCACGTGTTTCTGTGTCTGAAAAATATAAATTTGGGGGTTCTGTGATGTAGACTTTGATGGTAAAATAGTTTCTAAAGACACATCCCTCTGACATAGACGCAACCCATAATTTCATTAGAAGACTAGACTAGACTAGAAGACCAACCCGTTCAGGCCTCGCAGCAACGGCGCAGGCAGCGGTCAGTGGCTTGGCTAGCCCACTGGGGCATTCCCGCAGGAAGCAAAAGTAGGCCAACGGGCGACAATCGCTAGCGAGCGGCACAAACGCAGACAAGCGGTTACCATGATTGTCCCTAGTTTCCAAAACAGATGGCCAGCGAAAATTAGTACCTGCATTTCCGACCTGTGACAAAAATTACCGACTCAGGGAGTTGAAATAATCGGTGGAACACCCCATCCCCCACCCACCTATATTTATGCGAGACCGGTCTCTCATTACAGTCCCGACAATATTTTTGACCGGGTTAAGGTTAAACTTTCCTACAATAGGTATAATGCAATACAATGTTAGCGCTCTTTCTTCAGCCACAACTGCGTGTAGCCTTATTGAAATGCTATGTACCAATAAACAGTACAAGTACGTGCGCATCAGAGAGGGAGAGTTGGCTCATTCCTGACTTTCCGACTTCGCTTGCAACCCTGCTAAAAGCAAACAAAGATTTCAACAAATTTCCCCCCATCATTTTATGTGTGTTATATCTGCCTAATATTTGTCCAGTAATTTATTATTTATTATTTATTAAGGACACGTAAGTAGGGGGAAGATAAATACTTTCAGTTTCAAAAAGGCCGATCCCCTTGCCCTTACCTGCGTTTCAAATACATGTCATCAGTCTTGACCAGCCAATCAGACATGTTTCTCCCAGTCATGTTCAAAAGATTATCATTCGTCTCAAGTTCACGGCGAGAAGGTGGGGGGCCTCCAGCACCTAGGGGAGAAATAAAAAAAAAATGAATTTTAATTAATCAAATCAACAAACAGCCAAAATTTATCTGTGTCACATTGAAGATAATTACTCTTCATTCTTTCAGCCACACATCTTTCAAATCTTCTTCACTGAACTTTTCTCTTAACTTCCTGACTACCATTGTCGCACAGGCGCTATCGCAGTAAATGTATACAATAGTGCTATTATCCCTCATAGGCAGTCATATCACTGATGTGTCGTAACTATAGAAAGATCACATATATGTGAAGGTCATGGGTGGGTCTACTAGACCAACTTTACTATTTTTGTTCAACGCCAGAATGAGTTCTCTAGTACGAAAAGTTCAATTTTTTGTGAACAAAACCTCATACGTGTGCTAATTAACAACATGGATCACAATCCTTTCAATGATTTTGCTGCCCCATCATGTGGAAACAGTTCAGTGTGATAATGACCATTTTATAGACATTCTAGTTTGAGCTTACCTGATGGTGTGAGGGATTCTATTGACTTTTTCAATCTTTTTTTTTTTTCAATGATACTCTTGTGCCAAAAAGATTTTAGGTTCTTAATTTCACTTTCTCATGCATTCACACTCATAAAGAATCATGACACACTGGCTACTTCTATGGGTTGAAATATTTACTTTAATCCCCTTTGAACACTGTATAAAAATGAAAAAATATGGACAATGAAAAAAAAGTTATGATTTTTTCAAAATGGTCCACTTTCTTGGGTAGCCTAAACATAATCTACAGTCGAATCCTTTGTAGTCAGTAAGTTAATTTATTCATTCATTAATTAAACAATAAAATACTTCATCCGATGACATTGTCAATCTTAATCTCATTTATATATATATATATATATATATATATATATATATATATGCTTACATGGTATTCAACTTTTCAATCTTATTGAAAGAAATGTTAATTCCAAATAGCAGAAATATAAATATGCCTTAGACTAGAATTTACCATAGGGACAACGCTGAAATCCTGTATCACACGAACAAGATGGAGATGTCTGGGAAATGTTGCCTTTAACATGAGTCCATACTGGATTTATACTTGAGCTCGATAAACATGGTCTCCCACTGGACAAAAGAAAAAAAAAAGAGAACAAATGTTTAATTATTTGCAGTGAATTAAGAAAATCAGAGTCTAATGAGCATTAAAATTTTTGAGATACATTCAAAGAAAGACTGTTTAAGTGTCTTCATGTAAACATTTTCTTTTTTTTTTTTCCTGATCTCATTAGAAACTACTCTCTCCTTTCAAAAGTTACTTTCTCTTTTGGGGGAAAAATAAATTCACAAGGCAGGTACCATACCCAATTGTATGTTGACTAGAATCCATACATCGTGTGCCATAATAAGGTGACTGCAGGAAATCTGCTTCCAGAGCCTGTGCTACGTTGTTGAGAGGATTGTCATTGCTGGTAAAAGAAAGAATAGATGGTCTCATTAGTTTCAGATTAAACAAAAAAGAAAAAAACAAAAGCAAAGGTATGAAACGAGAATAACTGGAGGAGAAAAAAAAAAGAGAAAAAAAAAAGCTTAAAAATTACATCGTTCATTCTTTTCAAGATACATTTAATGGCATGTTTAGGTAGATCTTACCATACTCAAATACTTTACCAAATGCTAAAGAAGCTATAGTACAGTATTTCTGAGAATCATCAATCAATAAAGTTGAAAGACTGTATTAAATTTTCATACAAAGGCATCAATGACAAGAAGGATTAAAAGCATAGCCACCTGTAAAATACGTTCAGAGAAGAGTCAGATCCAGTTTTTGGTTCATACATCCATGGTTGAAGTTCGAGAGCAGGCATTTCCGCAAATGGTGGTAGGATGAGAGAGAAGATCATTGCCAAACAAACAAATCCAGCTGGGAGAATGATCTGTAAAAAACACCAAGGATAGGGCTTGAAATTTATTTTTTTCCTTTCTTCTCACTTCATTTTTCTAGCATAATAGAAACAAACAGGTGAGAATAAAATTTCAAGGAATAAACAACAAAAACATTAAACTCCACAAGCTTCAGAAGTGAATCATTATAAGTGGATAGAGAGAAAGCTTTTGATAAATTATATTTGATGGGATACTTCATGAAAAATATAAAAACATTTGATTCCATGAATGCAACATTAGGAAATCCCCACTTTGTTAGCTCAATCGTTGACATTTTTCAACTTAATATTCTTTTGATAAAACCTCTGCTGATTAACTGAATAATTTAAAAAATCAGTTGGCAGTGATGAAAAATACCTCGCTAACAAAGCCTTTCTTGCTACGACGGACATGGTGGAAGCGTTTGAGAAAAAGGGCAACCAGTTGTCTCCCCACCAAGACTTTGCCTTTGACCTCCAATTCGCCAGCGCCAGTAAAATTAGTGTCTTCAGCCGTTGTGGACTCAGCTTCATCTGATGTGACAGATTCTAAACAAAAAGATATTCAGAAGCAAAAACAAAACTCATAAGAGCAGGTTTGTGTAAATAAACAATCAGAGGTTTTCAGAGATGGTGAAGTTTGTTTTCTCTCCGAATCTTTTTTTTTCTTACATCAAATACACACTGAAAAATTATGGTAACCCAGAAACAAGTGTTAAAATTATAAATTCAAATTCATAAACAGGTATTTCTAGGTTAAAAATGTTTTTACCTCATTTACTGAAAAAACTTAAAGAGGAGGAACAAAGTAACATAGCTTTACTTTCAGTGATATTCAATTTCATTTGGATTAAAAGAAGATAGGTACATGAACAACTTACAAAACATCTTCAGTAAAATATGACTTTTTTTTTTTTATTCTGTCCATGAGCAAGAGAAAATTGTGACAAACTACACCACAATACAAAATAATATAAACTTATCTATTTCGCAAAAGGGTTTCAAAAAGTAGGAATTCTAATAGATATTAAAAGTGGTCTAAGGAAATTAATTACAGGAAAAAAATTAAGGGCCTGTTAATGAAATAAAAGATAAATTTAATGACAATTACATCCAAAGACACAGAAATTCTTTAATGCATCCTTTATCTTTAATTTCAAACAACGTCAATCATGCTTAGTAAAATTAATGGGTGACCATTATTTTCCATTAATGTATTACATATTGTCTTTCATCAAAATAATCATTCAATAAGCAATCCATATAATCAGCTGAAGTAAAGCTGATGAAAATTCAGATGAAAATATTGAATTGACACACACTATTACAGCTATTTTAGCTTTCAATCGCCATTTTCAAATCCAGGTACTTTTCCTCTATCCTTTCCTTTTCTAAGTTTTTTTCTTCTCTACATTTACACTATCACTAAAGTCCTCTACTACTCTTTCTCTACTCAGTACTGATTTCAAAAATCATTATTTTTCCCCATTCCAATCATTCTTTTCATGAATGATTATTTTTTCTCTTCCAACCCTCATTAAACCATTGAAATAGTTCGTTGAACTGCATTTTCCAAAACTAATGCTTTCTGATTGTTGTTCATGTCTGTTTTTGTTTTGCTACATATGCTCCTCTTCCTTTTTCTTTTATCATCATATCATATTAAGGGTATAATAGATGAAGAAACCTTTAAAAACTTGAAATAGAAATTTTGTGTCATTGTAGTTAAAGCAAATGTCTTAATAATCATATCTCTCTTTGAAGAAACCAGTCACAATGAATACATCAACAAGCTTTTATGACAGCAAGAGCAAAATCCAACACAAATGAAAAAGACAAAGCATAACATTGCGACAAATCTGAGCACATCTTAGTACATGTGTTCCAAATTGAAGCAGTCATATTTTATATAAAGCCAATGGACGACTACTAAGTGTACAGTGCACCATATAGGCATATAAATACAGGCCAATGGATCAAACGTTAACTTTTCTTTATAGTTTTCACTCAATCTGAGAAGTAATTTTTCAAAACGAACAGCTAATATATTTTCAAAATGAGCAGCAAATATAGTCATCTTTCAAGGAGAGATAGAATAAACATGGGATTTAAAGGGGAAAATATCAAACAAGAGGAATGTGAAGATCTAAATAAATCTCACCATTAACTCAAGGTTACAGTACATCTCTATTCTTTCTGGTATTGGACACTTCGCATTGTAAAAAGAATGATCAATCAACTGATTTTCCGTTGAATTATTTCATTATTTCAAATATTTGATTATTATTGATTAACATTTGAGAAGGATTGTTTTCTGGAATCTGTGACTTACACAAAGGTTTACAGCTTTATAATAATTAAAACGTATGGTTCAATACGATCAATGATGCAAAGAGTTCATCTTAATTTTATTTAATCATCATTTTAGATTTACTCAGCAAGAAAGAGCAACAATTTGCTTATTTTCTCCTCTTTTTCATTTAAAGATGTATTTTAAAAGACAGTGATATCACTACTGTTCTACAGCAAAAGCCATATCTTATAATTTTAATTTTGTTACCTATTCATTTTAAAACACTTGGTAAAACTTTGCAGAAAACAAAGTGACATAATATCTCATTTTCTCACAAGAGGTTTGTAATAAGCTTTGGAATGGTAGAATAATTTCAACCTAAGTTCTCTTTTTAGAAGTGTTTGTTATTGATATTTTTCTCGTGAATTTTTACAGAATCTAAGTGAGAATTAATAAGGCTAGACTGGGATGAACTGAATAGTCAGGCATGAGGTGTAAGACAGACAAGACAATAAACGGATAGAGTAAATCAGTATTTCAATGTTACAGGCACAATGTGAAAAACAGAGAAGGGTGAAGAAAGGAAATAAGCCTTGGCAACATCTCATGGGAAAAGTTGACAGAGGTAGATGAAAGTAAATATTATAACAGTACAGTTGAGGCTGGATTAAGTTGATTTCTTCGTCAATCTTTCCTGTTAATTTAAAGAAACCATATCATCAGCAATACTTTTTGAAAAACCTTTTATGCTATGAATGTTTGATGATAAGTAGCAAAGATGATTATTAGAGATATTCATGATATTGGTTAGTAAATGTCTACATTCCTCACTCATATTCTAAGCATATATATTTATAATTCACACGGATATTATAGTAGATAAGTAAATTATTATCAAAGACACTTTCGCCATCTTCATAAACATCACACACATGAAAATGCAAAAACAACGAAAGGTGGAAAGGGGGGTCACATAATGCAAACCAAAATACACAAGGGATACTAAAATAAGAACTCAAAAATGGGGACATTTTTTTCACTTCTCAAAATTACAGCAGCCAGCAAAAATATTTAAAAAATAAAAATTAGACTTTGCTTTTCATTGGTGTTTAATATTTATTGGGAAAAGCTACATCTAGCACATAATACATAGATGGCTGACAAAATTTTTACCATATTTTTGTTGAGTCGCTCCTCTCAAAGCTTGTGTTTAGAATAAATAATTCAAGGAATCAAGTATTTCTTTACATATTTTTTAAAGACTTCTTTTTATTCACTTGTTTAAAGTTTAAGTCAATTATCCAAAGACAGATTAAATATCTAAATCTCATTATTCCAACAAGTGCATATTCAGTATATGAATATTTAAACCCTTTCTAGAGGAAAAGGGGACCGAAGAATAATAAAGATTATATTTTTCTTTGAATGAATGAAATATTTGGGTGAATTTAAAAAAAATTGATACATATATAGAAAGAGATAGGGTAGTAATTATGGAGATGAAATGATGTTATCTTTGTTTTTCTTTGAATCACAAATGTTGGCTACATTGCAAACTTGAGGGAAATTATAAAACATGGATAGTAATTAAGGAAAAAATAACTGAGAGGCTGCTTTAATTTTAGACTTATGAAATGGCTGCTTATGGCACTATCACTTTTAATGTCAGATAGGGCTGTTTTCATGCAATTCTCTTTTTCCCAGAGGAAAGGGGGGGAAAAAAGGCAGTAAGTTCTCATTACCTGAATCCTCTTCCTCATTGGTGAGTCTTTCCCTGGAAGCATTGACGCTGTTTCGTAAATTGAAGCTGAAAAGGCTCGTTTTGTTTTTCTTCCTGAAGCTTAATTTGGACACAGGGCGAGGATAGCGGCCATCTAGACACACACATAAACACCAGCAAAACATGTAAAAGCAATGGAAAAAAAAAACAACCTTAAAAACAAAACCCAATCTAGTTCCATCAACCCAAGATGAGCATTTTGATAGGACGGAATGAAAAAAGCGATTGCGAGATAAGTAGAGGTTCACACGGCAATAAGCATGAGCATCTTTTGGATTATACTTTGCTGTTTGAGTGCTGAAATTAATTTTTTGTTCTACCTAGATACAACAATACTTGGCATAAGTATTTCAAGAAATGTTCAAAAGTTAAAATATGCTCTATTCCACAAAGGTGCACCAATTTATTAAATAATGAGTACAACCCCAACCAAAAGCTGGTGGAAGGAGGCGCATGATCAACATGTGTATAACATAAGAATTAAAAAACAAATATTTTGTTGGATTATTTTCTACATACATTTGTTCAATATTATTGTTGTCTCTACTGTCTTGTAAATTTATCAAATACAGTGCAGCATGCATTCCTCTAACTTGGGGCAGGAGAAATAGTTTGAGCAATCTGTGAAAGCACTCAAGGACAAGGAAAAGTGTCCTATAGGGTGGAATAATAGTTATGTCCCTTGCTGTCTGACCTCTGGCAAAAACATTCTCTAATAATAACGATGGGCTACAACACTAGCCAGGGCCTACACATACAGTGTAAATGTTCTATCGTAGGCCAACGTCAGCATCCTGGAAGCTATTTTCAATCACTGACTGGGCCTAGTGGGCTTTTCAGTCAACTGTTAGTGGTCACACATTTTGTGTGTGTATGGATTCAGTTCCATCTATTAGGCCTACGATTCTATTTTATTACAATACTGCTGAACTGCCACCGAACGAAGGGCAGTAAATAAAAGAGTGCTTTCCGCCCTGGAAGTTGAAATGTCAGTCTTCTGCCTTTATATGTCATTGTCAATGTAAACTAGATCCAGACCAACAGAACATGGTGTCAGAAGCTAAAACATTATGTCAGAGTTTAATATCCATGTAAAGGAACTTCATATTAATGCCAGATAAGTATAGCTCGACATAGATCGACACTAAAGATCTGCATTAGCTCTAGATCTAAATTTAGATCTAGTGCAAGCAGCCATAGATCTAGCGAGATCTAGCGACATCTACATCTAGATTCAGAACCGTCCACTCAACGGCAATGTCGAAGTTACCTCCTCCAGATCAGTTTGACTTTACCAGGCCATATTCATGGCCAGAATGGAAAACTAGCTCCCATCGCTACATGCTAGCAACAAAATTAAATAAAGTAGGCAATCAAGTACAAGTCGCCACTCTGATCTACACCTTGGGAAAGGAAGCAGACAAGATTTTAAACTCATTTTCCTTTGATAACCCGGCTGACTCAAATAAATTTGACATAGTCATCCAAAAATTTGAGGATTACTTCGTCCCAAAACGAAATATAATCCACGAGAGAGCTAAATTCCACCAATGTTCTCAGACGGCTGATCAGAGTATTGAACTATTCGTCAGACAACTGTACGATTCTGCGACTCATTGTAACTTCACAGATAGAGATGAGTCAATAAGAGATCAACTTGTATTTGGATTTAGAGACAAAAATCTATCAAGAAAGCTACAGCTGGAACCTGACTTGAATTTGACTAAAGCCATAGAGATAGCACGAACCTATGAAACAGTGGATTTGCAAATTGAGAAGCAGAAGGAAATGAACTTGGATTCATTAAAACAACAACTACCTCATTACAGCAGGTCACCGAAATTTGATCCTAGACCAGGTCATAAACCTACATTCAGGAGAGGTACAGGTTCACACCCACAAGTGGGTCAACATTCAACTTTCAGAGGCGGCGCACACTCAAAATTTTATGAGAGTGCACACTCCTACGCCAGGGGCGGTGCGTACTCAAGGGCAACATGCGGACGTTGTGGTTCAACACATGGAAGAAATAGATGCCCAGCACAAGGAAAGAAATGCAATGTATGTAACAAATACAACCA
>JBCHJU010003243.1:0-12329 GCA_039654505.1 Plocamopherus imperialis | reverse complement strand
GTTAAAAACGTTTATGTATTTAAGAAAACCTAGAATGTTCTTTTGGTTGGTGTTTCGAAATAGGTTATAGAGGTTTTTTTGTTTGTAGAAGGAGACTCGAGTGTGGTTCAGTGTGGTTGGGTTTTCAGGTTTGTTTGTTGTTTTTTTGCCCACAACAAGATTGCCTTTGTGTAATAAATGTGAAATTTCTTTTGTTGCTTTTATCATGTCTAGCTTATGCTTAACACGTGGAAAAGCAGTATCATAAAGTTTTGTCCGTGTCAAATTTTCCCCTTGCACTTGGAATCCCATCCCGCTTTTCGCATGCACGTGGGCACAAATTTGTCGCAACCAGCTGAATCGCAAGGACAAAAAGTTAAGATATTTTGTGTGACTATTTTTCATATTGAATTCCTTTAGTGGTAATAATGCCTGTCCACTAATTATTATTGCTTTGAAAAGAATGGTTATTTTAGTTCTAGCTCTTTGTTCTTTGACGGGTATCAACTGTAACAATTCAATGTTTATTTTCTTATCAAAGTCAAAGACATCCGGGGCCTATGATGAGGTCATCAATGGCCACTGCACCGTTTCCCGGGAAGGCCTTGATGACCAACTGGAAAGGACGGTCACTGGAAAAGGTGGCGGTCAGGGGCTGCCACAGCAGTCCGTGGACTCGAGGTCCGGTCGTGTCCAGCGGCTGGTCTTCGTCGGGCGACCAGAGCGTCCTGTAGTGCAAGGTCACGGCTTGACTAGGACTCGGAATCATGGCATGGACTCGAATCTGGCCACAGAAAGTGGATGGATACTCAATGATATATCATGTCGTATATTATGGATGGATGGATGGATTGTATCGATACACACAATTATATGGATGAATTGGATGAATATACACAAATACATTATGTCGTGCATGGATTAATTGGGTGGAAACACAGAAATATATCATGTGGTACATGAATGGATTGCATGGATACACACACATACATTAGTAAGGTCGGACATGTAGATGGATGGATTTGGAGACAGAGGAGAAGTAGAGACGCATCACTCCTTGATTTTGGCCAGATCGGGATCAGGCATCCGGCGAAAGTTTCACGCCGCACACCTAATAGTTTGCTTCTTTCGACCGATAAATCGCTGTAGTGTTTTCATTGCTAACTAACGAGGGGATGTTCTGTATGGCCTTCAAACACAACCTCTCTTACTTTACCGGCACGTCAAACCCACATCCACACATGAAAATAAGAGTCGTAACATTCTCTTCAAGATATTTATGAAAAATTAAAACCATACCGTTCTTCAAAGTTGTGTAGTGCCATTTATTGCACCGATTCAAAAAATTAACCAAGTCCTCTCTTATTTTGTTATAATAAATGGAAAATGAGAATCAATGTTATATTGGCACTATCAGCGTCTCAATTACTACCGTATGCCGTCCCCTTGGTCAGTATGTGTACATGTACTTTAGTTGGCCTGCCTGTTCCTGTCCTTAATCCTGGCCAGTTTAGTATTGAATAAGGGGACACAATGACTACCTTACTTGTCTCAATTAACTTACCTTACATAGCTTAATTAGCTTCCTCAAGTTACTTTACTTACTTAAATCACACAACTTACTAAACTCACTTAGCTTACTCATTAACTAACTCAACTTGCTCAACTTACTTAACGTACTTAACTCACTCAACTTACTTACTTAACTTACTTAATTTATTTAAATTATTCAACTTATTTAACGTACCAAACTTATCTAACTCACTAAACTTCCTTGACTTACTTAACTTACTCAATCTACTTAACTCACTTACTTAATCAACTCATTTAACCTAACCAACTTACTGAAATTATTTAACCTACTTCCATTAATTAAATCACTCAACTTATTTAACTTACATAACTTACTTAAATCGCTCAACTTACTCAAATTACTCAACTTACGGAACTTTCTCAAATTACTCAACTTAATCTAGTTACTTCACTTACTTAAATAACTCAATTTACTTAACCCTATTTAACTACTCAAATCACTCAACTTACTTAATTTATTTATTTACTTCACTCACTCAAATCAGTTGACTTACTTAACTGACACAACTTAACTTACTTAACTCACTCAACTTACTTAACTTACTTAATGTACTTAAACCGCTCAACCTACATAACTTACATACATAACCTACTGAACTCACTTTAATCACTTAACTTTAATTACTTAATAAACTAACATAATTTACTTAAATTACTTAACAAACTTAACTTATTTAACTAACTCAACTTACTTAACTCACTAAACTCACTCAACTTACTTAACCTATTCAACTTAGTTTAATTAAAACACTCTACTTACTTAACTTACTTTAATCACTGAACTTACGCAAATTTTTTTATACACTTAAACTTTTCAACTTACTCAATTTAAATAAGTAACTTAATTCAATTAACGTCCTTAATTCAAATTACTTACCTAAAACAACTTTCTCAACTTACTTAACTCACTCAACTTACTTAACTTATACAACTTACATAACTAAGTCAACTTATTCAACGTACATAACTTACATAACTTACTAACTTACTCAACTTACATAACTTACTTAACTTCCACAACTTACTTAACTTGCATAACTTAAATACCTTGCATAACTTACTCAATCACTCAAATTACTTAACTTACTCAAATTACTAAACTTACTTCACTTACATAACTTACTTAACTCACTAGGCTTACTTGACTTACTTAACTTACTGAACAAACTCAACATATTTTACTTGTCTTACTTAAAACTCACTTAACTTATTTAATTTACTTTACTCACTCAACTCACTTAACTTACTTAATTTATTTAAATCACTCAACTCGCTTAACTAACATAAGTTGCTAACTCACTGAAATCACTTAACTTAATTAACTTACTCAACTTACATGACTTACTTAAATTACTTAATAAACTCAACTTACTTACTTCATTCAACTTATTTAACCCATTCAACTTACTCAACTTAGATAAATCACTCAATTTACTTACCCTAATTGACTTACTTAACTCCCTCAAATTACTAAATTTACTTAACTGACATAACTAACTTAAATCACAGAACTGACGCAAATTACTTAATTTACTTAACCTTCTGAACTTACTCAGCTAACATAATTAACGTACCTCACTTAACTTCTTTCACTCAAATGACTTACCTAAATCAACTTTCTCAACTTGCTTAACTGACTAAAGTTACTTAACTTACTTAACTTATTCAACATACTTAACTAACTCAACGTACTGAAATAACATAACTTACTTACGTACTCAAATTACTTACTTCACACAACTCACTTAACTTACTTAACCCACTAAACTTACTTAAATCACTCAAATTGCTTAACTTAAACAACTTGTTTAACTTGCATAACTTAAATAACTTAAATTACTTAACTTGAATGACTTACTTAAGTTACAAGTTACACAACTTTCTTGATTTGCATAACTTAAATAACTTACTTAACGTGCATAACTTATTTAACTTGCATAACTTTCTTAACTTGCATAACTTACATAACTTAAATAACTTGCATAACTTACTTAACTAACGTAACTTACTAACTTACATAACTTAAATCACTTATATAACTTTACATAACTTACTTAACTTACATAACTTATTTAACTTACGAAACTTAAATAATTTACTTCACTTACATAACCTACTTAACTTGCATAACTTTTTAACTTACATAACTTAAATAACTTACATAATTACCCAACTTACATAACTTACTAAACTTACTTAACTTAAATAACTTACTTAACTTGCATAACTTAAATAAGTCCCATAACTTACTTAACTTGTATGACTTAAATACCTTACATAAATTACTTAACTTGCATAACTTTCTTAACTTGCATAACTTATTTAATAATTTCAATAACATACATAACTTACTTAATTTAAATAGCTTCAATTACTTAACTTGAATAACTTAATTAAATTAATAACTTAATTAACTTGCATAACTTACTTAACTGACGTAACTTACTTAACTTACATAACTAACATAACTAAATAAGTTACACAACTTACTTAGCTTACATAAATTATTTAACTTACATAACTTAAAAAACTTACATAACCTACTTAACCTGCATAACGTTTTTAACTTACATCACTTAAATAACTTATATAACTTACTTAACTTGCATAACCAACTTAACTTGCATAACTATTTTTACTAACATAACTTAAATAACTTACAAGACTTACTTAACTTGTAATTCATACTTTACTTACATAAGTTATATAAATGACATAACCGAAATAACTTGCATAATTTCCTTAACTTAAATAAGTTAATCAAGTGGTATAACTTACCTAACTTAAATAACTTAACTAACTTGCATGACTTAATTAACTTGGATAACTTACTTAACTGACATAACTTCCATAACTTACATAACTTACTTAATTTCCATAACTTACATAACTAAAATAACTTGAATAACTTGTATAACTTACTTAACTAATGTAACTTACTTAACTTACATAACTTACATAACTTAAATAACTTACACAACTTACTTAACTTACATAAATTATTTAATTTACATAACTTAAATAACTTACTCAACTTACATAACCTACTTTACTTGAATAACATTTAACTTACATAACATAAATAACTTGCAAAAGTTACTTAACTTACATAACATACTTTACTTACATAACTTATATAACCTAAATAACTTACATAATTACTTAACTTACATAACTTACATAACTTACTTAACTTGCATAACTTAAATAAGTTCCATAACTTACTTAACTTGCATGACTTAAATACCTTACATAATGACTTAACTTGCATAACTCACTTAAGTTGCATAACTAACTTAACGACATAATTTAAATAACATACATAACCTACTTAACGAAAAAAAACTTAAATTACTTAACTTGAAGAGTTTACTTAACTTACATAACTTACTTACTTTGCATAACTTAAATAACTTAAGTAACTTGCACAACTTACTTAACTTACGTAACTTACTAACTTAGATAACTTAAATAAATAAAATCACTTACATAACTTAATTAACTTACATAAATTACTTAACTTACATAACCTACTTAACTTGCATAACTTTTTAAACTTACATATAAAAATATCTTGCATTAACCTACTTAACTTGCATAACTTACTTAACTTAGCTTGCACAAATTACATAACTTAAATAACTTACATAACCTACTTAACTTGCATAACTTACTTAACCTACATACTTACTTGACTTGCATAATTTCCTTAACTTGCACCTTACACAACTTAAATAACTTACATAACTTAGTTAACTTCCACAACTTACTTAATTTACATAACATACTTTACTTACATACCTTGCATAACCTAAATAACTTACATAATTACTTAACTTACATAACTTACTTAACTTACATAACTTACTTAACTTACATAACTTACTTAACTTGTAAACAAATAAATTCTATAACTTTCTTAACCCTTTTTTTATTTTTTTTAATTTTTTTTAAAATATAACTTGCATGATTTAAATACCTTACATAAATTACTTAACTTGCATATCTTACTTAACTTGCATAACTTACTTAACTGACATAACTTAACTGACATAACTTAAATAGGATACATAACTTACTTGATGTAAATAACTTACTTAATTTTCGTGACTAAAATAACTTAAGTAACTTGCATAACTTACTTAACTAACGTAATTTACTTAACTTACATAGCTTAAATCACTTACATAACTTACTTAGCTTACATACATTTTTTAACTAACATAACTTAAATAACTTACATAACCTACTTAACTTGAATAACTTTTTAAACTTACATATTTAAATAACTTGCATTAAACTACTCAACTTGCATAACTTACTTAACTTGCACAAACTAGCATAACTTAAATAACTTACATAACCTGCTTAATTCTTACATACATTTAACTTATGTAATGTATCTAACTTACTTAACTTGCATAACTTAAATAACTTGCATAACTTACTAAACTTACCTAACTTCCTTAACTTACATAACTATCATAAGTTACATAGCTTACATAACTTACTTAACTTAGATAGCTTACTTAAATCACTCAAATTGCTTCACTTACGCACCTTACTTAACAAACTCAACACATTTTACGTATAACTCACTTAAGTTACTTAATTTACTGAAACCACTCAACTGACTTAAACTTACTTAATTACATGACTTACTTAAATTACTGAACTTGCATAACTTACTTAACTTGCAAAACTTACTTACCTTACATACCTTCCTGAACTTACATAACTTACTTATCTCACATAACTTACTTATCTCACATAACTTACTTAACTTGCATAACTTACATACCTTACTTAATTTGCATATCTCAAATAAGTTACATAACTTACTTAACTTACAAAACTTCCTTATGTTACACGAATTACTTAACTTACATAACTTACTTAACTTGCATAACTTAAATGACTTAAAATACTTAAATTGAATAACTTACTTAACTTACTTAATTTGCATAACTTAACAAACTTGCTTTACTTGCATAACTTACTTAACTTGCATAACTTTCTTAACTTACAGAACTTACATAGCTTATATAACTTAAATAACTTCCATAACTTACTGAACTAAGGTAACTTACATAACTAACATAACTTAAATAACGTACATAACTTACTTAACTTACGTAAATTATTTAACTTACATAACTTAAATAGTTACATAACTTACTTAACTGACATAACCTACTTAACTTGCATAACATTTTTTAATTTACATAAGTTAAATAACTTGCATACCTTACTTTACTTGCATAACATACTTTACTTACATAACTTACATAGCTTACATAATCTAAATAACTTACATAACTTACTTAATTTACTTAACTTACACAACTTACATGACTTAAATAACTTAAATCTCTTACATAACAACTTACTCAACTTTCGTAAATTATTACTTAACTTAAATAACTTACATAACCTACTTGACTTGCATAACTTAAATAACTTGCATAACTTACTTAACTAACGTAACTTACTTAACTTACATAACTTACATAACTGAAAAGACTAAAATCACTTACATAACTGACATAACTTACATAAATTATTACTTAACTTAAAAAACTTACATAACCTACTTAACTTGCATAACTTAAATAGCTTGCATAACTTAATTAACTAACTTTGTACATTTTACTACCTCGACTTACATGCCTGTCCAGCAAATGAATTGCCCTTATTGAGATAAATAAAGTGTTTTGAATTTGAATTGAATTGAATAACGTTACTTACTTAACTTACACAACTTACATAACTTAAATAACTTAAATCACTTACATAACTTACTTAACGTACATAAATTATATAACTTACATAACTTAAATAACTTACATAACCTACTTAACTTGCATAACTTTTTATTTAACTTACATAACTTAAATAACTACAATTAACCTACTTAACTTGAACAAATTACTTAACTTAAATAACTTGCTAACTTACTTAACTTGCATAACTTACTTAACTTACATAACTTACTTAACTTGTACCAATTACTTAACTTACATAACTTAAATAACTTATATAACTTATAAGACTAACTTAACTTGCATAACTTTATTTATAACTTGCATAACTTACTAAACTTACATAGCTTACTTAACTTATATGACTTACTTAATTTTCATAACTATCATAACTTACTTAGCTTACATAACTTACTTAACATACATAGCATACTTAAATCACTCAAATTACTTCACTTACGCATCTTACTTAACATACCTAACAAACTCAACATATTTTACTTATTCGACTTAAAAACTCACTTAACTTACTTCATTTACTGGAACCACTCAACTGACTTTAACTTACTTAACTTACATGACTTACTTAAATTACATAACAAACTTATTTAACCTATTCAACTTACTCAACTTAATTAAATCACCCAATTTACTTAATTTACTTAACTTACTTAACTCACTCAAATTAATAAACTCACTTAACTCACATAACTTACTTAAATTGCTCCACTTACTTAACTTACATTACTTACTCACATCACTCAAATCATTAACATTCACAATTTACCTTACTTACTTAACTCACTCAGCTTACCTAACTTAATCTACGTAACAAACTCAACATATTGTACTTACTTAACTTACTTAAGTCACTTAACTTACTTAACTTATTTAAATCATTTAAAGTAGATAACTGACAAAACGTACTTATCTTACTTAACTCATTCAAATTACTAAACTTACTTTACTTATTTAAATCACTCAATTTACTTAACTTAGTTAACTTACATGACTTATTTAAATCACTCAAACTTCTTCAACTACTTAACTTACTTAACTCACTCAACCCTATTTAACTTACTTCACCTACTTAACAGAGTTTACGCATTTAACTTACAATTCACTTAACTCACACAACTGAATCAACGTACTTAAGTTATATAACTAACTTAACCCACTCAACTTACTTAACTTACTAAACTCACTCAACTTTCTTAACCAACTTAACTAACTCGACTTACTTAATTTACTTAATGTACTTAAATCACTCACAAATTTTATTCATCGAACTTACTTAACCCAATCCAAAGTTTCTGACATTACTTAACTCACTCAGCTTGCTGAACTTACTTAACTCATTCAACTTACTCAACTTACTAAAGTTACTTATCATACTTAAATCACCCAACTTAATCAGCATACTTAACTTACTGATACCACTGAGTTTGCTAAACTTATGTAAATTACATAACTTGCTTACTTACTTAATTAATTTAATTAACTTACTCAACTTACGCAAACTATATAACTAACTTTAATTACCTAACCTACTTAACTCACTCAACATACTTAACTTATTTAACTCACTCAACTAATTCAACTTACTTAACTTACTGCACTTACCTAACTTAATTATATCACTTACTTTAATAAACGTACTTAACTTACATAACTTACTAAAATCACTCAAATTACTTAACTTACCCAACCTACTTAATCTACTTAACTTATTTAAGAAACGAACCAATTTTACTCATTTAAGTTACTTAACTCACTCAACTTCTTAACGTACTTAAATCACTCAAATTTTACATAACTTACTTAAATCACTCAAATTACTTAACTCATGCAACTTACGTAACTTAATTAACTTACTTAATTTACTTAACAAACTCAACATATTTTACTTATTTAACTTAAAACTCACTTAACTTACTTAATTTACTTAACTCACTCAACTTACTTAACTTAATCAGCTACCTTACTTAACTGACTTAACTTACATACCTCGCTCACGTCACTTAACTTAATTAACTTACTCAACTTACATAACCTATTGTAAAATTATCTTCAAATATTTACTTACTAATTTATATAAATTATTTAACCAACTAAACTTACTTAACTCACTCAACTCAATTAAATAACACAACTCAACTTAATTAAATCACTCAACTTACTTAACTTCCTTAACTAACATTACATACTTAAATCACTGAACTTACGCAAAATAATTAATTTACTTAACCTTCTCAACTTACTCAGCTTTTAGTTCAATTAATTTCCTTAACTCAGATTACTTAATTAAATCTAATTTCTCAACTTAATTAACTCACTTTACTCACTTAACTTAATTAACTTACTTAATTCACTCAACTCACTTAACTTACTTAAATTATAGCTCAAATTACAATACCTATACAACTTACTTAACTTGCATAACTTACTAGCATAACCTGCTTAAATCACTCAAATTACACAACTTATTTAATTCACATAACTTACTTAAATCACTCAACTTACTTAACGTACTTAACTTACATAACCTACTTAAATCACTGAACTTAAGCAAATAATTCAATTTACCTAACTTTCTCATTTTATTTAACTCACTTAGTGAGTTAAGAAAGTTATGTAATTTAAGTAAGTTGAGTTAGTTAAGTAAGTTGGGTTGGTTAAGTAAGTTAAGCACATTGTAAGTTAAGTTACTCAACTTACTCAACTAACATGACCTACCTTAATTGCTTAACTTATTTGACTCACCCAGCATACTTAACTTACTCAAGTCACTCAACTCATTTAACTTACTTAACTTAAATAACTCAACAAACTATACTTACTTAACTTACATAACTTACTTAAATCACTCAGCTTACTTAAATCACTCAAGTTACATAATTTACTTAACCTACTTAAATCATCCAAATTACTTAATTTACTTAAACCACTCAACTTACTTAACTAACATAACTCACTTAATTCGCTGATATCACTTACCTTATTTAACTTACTTAACTTACATTTCACTCAACTTACTTAACTTACTTCATTTTATGAGCCTTGTTAATCACTCAACTTACTTGACTGACTTAATTTTCTTATCTAAGTTAACTCACTTAACTGACATATATCAATTTTCTCATTTACGTTAATTCACCTAACTTACAAAACTTACTTAGCTCACTCAACTTATTTAACATACGCAACTTACTAAAATCACTCAAATTACTTAGTTTACTTAACTCACTTAACTTATTTAACTCACACAACTTACTTAAATCACACAATTACTTAACTTACTCTCAACTTCCTTAACTTACTAAACTTACTTAATTAACTGAACTTACTCAACCAACTCAACTTACTGAGCTTACTTAACTAACTTAACTCACTCAACTAGCTTAACTTTCTTACCTTACGCAATGTATTGAATTTCCTTTACTAGCCTAACTTTCTCAACTTACTCGACTTATTTAATTAACTTAACTTTCCCTAAATTAACTCACCTTACTTAACTTACAGACTGTTCTTAACGTACTTTTTTGTCTTACTTCATTGAACGTACTTAAGTTCTCGACTTACCTAACGTACTTAACTTACGTTACTTACTTTAATTAACTTACTTTACTTTATTTTACTTACTAAGCTTACATAAATTACTTGCCTTACTTTGCTTAACTAACTTAGCTTACTTAGGGCACTTTACGTACTTAACGTACTTAACTTAACTTACTTTACTTAACATACTTATCCTAGGTAAGTTTCTTTACTTACCTTACGTTAGTCTGTTAACTTAACCTAACTTACCTAATTTACTTAACTCAACTTACTTAACTTAATCAACTTAATTTATTTAAATTAAGTTACTTAACTTAGTAAACTTAGCCTACTCAACTTACTTAACATAATTTACTTGCTGAAGTTACTTTGCTTAACTCACTTTATTTAATTTACTTATCTTACTTGACTTAACGTCGTTAATTTACTCAACTTTATAACATACTTAACATACTTCACTTATTTTACATGACTTAATTCACTTAATTGATCTAAATTAGTTTACTTAAGTTTACTTACTTAACCTACTTAACGTAACTTACTTAAGTTACGTTATTTAACTATTTAACCTACTTAACTTACTTTACTTAACCAACTGTCCTTACTTACATGTACGTATCTACCCTACTGAACTTAGCTTACTTAAGTAACTTTTATCTATTTTACTAATCTATTTAACTTGCTAACTTATTTAACTTAAATTACAGAACTTCACTTGCCTAACCTGCTTTATTTAATTTACTTAACTTACTTTATTTAACTTAATGTACTGACTTTATTTAATTTACTTAACTTACTTTACTTAACTTAATGTACTGACTTTATTTAATTTACTTAAAATCATTTTCTTTACAAACTTTAATTACTTTACCTAACCTAATTTACTTATTTTACACATATGGCTTGATTTACATATATGTTAACTTACTGAATTAACTTACTCAACTGACTTGACTCATTTTCTTTACTTAATTTTCTTGACTCCCTTTACCTAACTGATTTACCTTACTTAACATACTTTACCTTTCATACATTATTTACTGAGAGATACCTTACATAACTTACTTAACTTAGTTTAAGTAGCTTACTTCAATTAAATTACTTTACTTACTTACCGTAACGTACTTAATTTGTTAAACGTAACGTATTTAACTTACTTAACTTAACATATTTTACTTACCTGAACTTACTTAACTTACTCAGCTTATTTAACTTACTTTACTTACTTTACTTTAACTACTTAACTTTGTCTAATTAACGTTACTTAACTTACCTCTGCTTAACTTTACTCACTGAACTTACTTTACCAAATTTCTTGACTCAACTTAATACACTTCCATTTAATTTACTTAAATAATTTACTTAACTAAATCTCTCCTTCTTTGTCTTCTCCTCCTCCTCCCCTTCCTCTTCTTCTTCTTCCTATTATTATTATTA
>JBCHJU010003132.1:0-12334 GCA_039654505.1 Plocamopherus imperialis | reverse complement strand
AGAGAGAGAGAGAGAGAGACAGACAGACAGACAGACAGACAGACAGACAGACAGACAGACAGACAAACAGACAGAGAGGGATAGAAAGAGAAAGAAAGACAGAGACAGACAGACAGACAGACAGAAAGAGAAAGAGAGACAGAGACAGACAAATAGTGAGACAGGGTAGATACATGCAATAAATCAATGTTCATTCATTTTGTAAAATCAAAGGCTCATATATATATCATGTAAGAAACTGCTGATTAGCAAATTATGTATAAGTGATAATCAACTTTCAATAATTCAAGAACAATCCAAATTATATATATATAGAATATGTATACACTGTCTCAGATCTGTATTATGATGTAAACCTCTACCACAATTAATTAAGCTTACTGTTTTATACATGCTTATAAAAAAATTTCAAAGTTAAAAGAACAGTCATAAGACACATTTTGTAACAAAAGATAGAAAAGGTCGGGAGGGGAGATACTTATATGTATATGTGTAATAAATGACTCTCATTATATTTTTCTTCTCCAAATGTTGATTTTTATAAACAAAAAACAAAACAAAAAACAAACAAACAAAAACATTGAAAATATACAGATTAATCATTTCCAATTTCCAATGAACTGTAGATGGGGAAATTCTCAATCAAATGGGTTTCTTCTCTCTTTGATCTCTCTGTTCAATGCCATAAAGTTGACATCTCTGCGTAAACGTTCTTAGGATACTCAATAATATATTTACACCAGTCCCACGACTCCACCCTCTCCATCCTTCAGAGGCTGACAATGCCCTTGGCGTGGGCTCTGAGCGTCCGGTGCTTGTAGTTGCGAGAAAATCGTATGCAGGCTTCCTGTGAGATGGCAGGGATGTCGGTGAGGGCCAAAAAGTTCAACTCCCGGCACGTCGCCAGCGAGTCCAGGCAGCGCTCAGTGAGCTGGACGCACTTGACCAGGCGAATTTCCCTGAGGAGGCAGGGGGCCCCAAGCTGAACGAGGGCCCGTATGCCGCGGTCCGTGACCCGCATGCAGCAGGTGAGGTCCAAGGCCATCAGTTTGGGCAGATGCGTGGCCAGGGTCTCCAGGCTCTGGTCGTTTATGTCAGTGCCCGTCAGACTGAGGCGCTCCAGACGGCACAGCCTGGAGATGTTCTTCTGGCCCGGCTTCAAGTTGGCGGGCGGGGAGGCCAGCTCACGAAAGCACAGGTCGCGGATGCCCGTGGCCCAGCTAAGGTGCAGGGAGCGGAGGAGCGGGCAGTCGGCCGAGCACAGCGCGCAGATGGACGCCCAGGAGAGTTTGGAGAGGTCGAGGTGCCGCAGGCCAGGCAGCCGGGCGATGAGCCAGGAGAGCTGCGCCTGGGAAATGACGGCCGAGGCCAACTTCAGGGAACGCGGCTGCCGCAGCATAATGCCCCGAAGGTGGACCTGCATGATGCTGGTGCGGGAGAGGTTCAGCTCGTACCACAGAGAGGGGTCCAGCACCCAGCAGTCAAACGTCCTGCAAACCGCCGAAATTCGGGCTTTGTCCGCCAGCGTTAGATACCGAAAGACGTGCGTCCACAGCGACCTTGTGAGGGGATGAGGGAGGTCATTGGTCATGCAGACATGTTCAGGGATGTGAGGTGGTGGCGGGGGGCGAACGACATAATTCTTAAGGGGCACTTTAGGGGCATAGTCAACTCCCCATCGCATCTTTTCAGGCGACAAATCACTATAGGGCAGCAACGGTTTGCTTTCGCTGCCGGACGCTTCGTAGTCGAAGTCCTGGGCATCCAAACACTCTTGGCCATAGGGAGATTCCTGTTTCACGTACAAAGGCAGCTCCTGAACCCCCGAACCCCTGTAGGGTGAATATGAAGCCGCCGACAAACCTCCTCTCCCAGCGTCGTGGTGGTACAACGCTGACGAGGAGTTGGACGACGGCAGGTGAGAATGATGGGTCAATGATGAGGAGAACGAGGAGGAAGGAGGATATGAGACACAACACGCTGACATCTCCATACCGCTGTGAGCCTCATGTTTGACTGACGCCGCCACAGACATCCTGGCCTGCTGCATTTTTTTGCCACATGGGATCTCCTCGGTGTCCTCATTACGACTCCCCGCTTTGGGCTGACCTCCTGATTCCGCCACGCTGCTGCCATCAACCAGCGCCAGAGAGAAACCCTGGGAAGGGAGGAAGAAACCACATTCTGCCACTGTGCTCATTACTTTTTTTTTTTTTTTTTTTTTGATGCTCAGTAAATACAATTTACGACGATCAAGCTTATATCACAACTTTCATATGATTCATTTCATATTAAATAAATGTGATATGTTAATGATCATGGATGATGACTTCTTTGGATTTCATATCAAGTCAAAATGAAATGATGATAAAGCATGAAATATCAGTATCAGTCTTTGACTTTATCATACTGGGTGAAAATCCTGAGATGATATCAATCAACTACAATTTCACATCTCAATTTTATAGATGATTCAGATTTAAGAGTGAATTATTTTTTTTTTACATAATACAAAGTGAATGATGCAAAACCTTTTCTATTTGTGTACTTTTCAGTACACTTAAATGTTAGAAAAAAAATTGTTTTTGCTCCCTCATGATTAGTATTGAGTACAAATTATGCAGCAAATAGATCAACTATTATCATTATGACTTCATAACCATTAATAATAATATTAAGGAGTGATAATAACAGGCTTATCCCAGTTTTTCATTTGCATAACAAAGTTAGATGATGTGACTCTTTGTTACTTATAATTTGAAAGAATTGAAGTCTCACACAACAGAAGGAAAAAGGAATACAAGAGTGTTTGTAACACACCGCAGCATAGTCCTAGTTGTGTTGGAGATGGTCCTTTTTCTTCAATATTTTACATTATAACAACAATGTGACTTATAAACTGTAGGCCCCTTTTTCCCCCATCACTTAATTCTTATCTCAACACAATGGTAGCATGAACTGACTGCCGTTGATTCTCCGGAGGGGAGACACACAATGCTGTTACGTTTTTCGTTTCTTGAGATGGGGACTGCAGTTACAGAAAGAAAAGAAGGGAAAAAGGGCCGGGGGATTGACTGAGGGTGCTGTTGACTGTTGTTGGTTTGTTTCCGTTTACTATTATTCTTTTAGTTTATTTTAGTATGTATTTTGTTGTACCTTTGTGAGTGTTTTCCCCTGTCTGGCAGAAGAAGGCTTAGAAAGGAACTATAACTTTAACGACAAATTTCCTCGGGTTCCTTCTTAGAGTCCTTTACTCCCTCTCTTTCTCTCTCCTTATTTTTCCTCCATCATGAAGGAGAGGTTGGCAGTGTAAGAGGTGTTTGAATGAGACCAGAGTTGGAACAATCAGAATTTTCAAATCCTCAAGACATCAAATTTTTAAAAAACTCTTTGACTACTTACAACCGATATGTCAGCATGAGCACAATTTAACTCTTTGCCTACAATTTGTCCATCTATCGGGCTCATGCCGAAAAATATACGGTTGTGCTCATGCCGATATACCGGCATATTGTAGTCTAAGACTTAAATCGTGTTCAAGCCTATATATATCGGCTGTAAGTAATCAGCTTTAAGTAGTCAAAGATTGACTGCATGGTGAAATTTGGAATTGGAATTAAAATGGACAATAACATAATATAGTTTGCACTAAGTTGATTTCTTTAACAAGTTTTCATTAAGTGTATCTTGAACCCTGAAAGCAACAATGTCTTAAGTGCTAAATTTTTTTTTTAATTAGCAAAATCCATATTACAGCACAGATCTGAATGTATTTTATCATCACTCGTGACGTTTTGGTTAGGAAAAACAGTATAAAAATGACGTGGAACAGCTAATACTAGGATAAAAACAATGAGTTTATGAGCCAACGTAATACATTCAATCCCATTTTTCTCTGACCATAAGTCATGGCACTTTAAGGTATTTCTGCTTTCAAAGGTCGATTTTCCCTTTTTATCTTTTACTCTTAATTGTTCATTTTTCACTAAAGTTTACTGTAGGCATTCTTTAAGTTTCAAGAAATACTGGCTCACTTGGCTTATCAACATGCTTTTGCCTTTTTGTGGTGGGATAGCAGATCAGTCGTAATGGGGGGAGAAGGAAGGGATGGAAACATAAGAAGATGGGAGACCTATGAAGAAGACGAAGACTGAGAAACAGGAGTTTAACCAAGAAAGATGGATAGACATAAAACGTATGATGAGTGTGAGTAATGCAAGCATGGAATGCCAGTCATTATGTCTTTGAAATTGACATAGACCTACATTGCTTGGTATGTATGATGTAATAAAGAATAACCACGTACAGTCGACTCCACTTAACTCGGTGTTGATGGGGGAGAGAAAAAAGATCAAGATATCCGTTGCTCAAGTTAACCGTTGATAGATATTGTGCTACAGTGGGGGTCTTTTCCGATGAAAAAGATAAAGTTATCCAAAAATCAAGTTAAGCAACGTCGAGTTAAGCGGCGTCAACTGTACTACTAGAAAATCTGTGATAAAAATCTAATGGCAGGGATTTCTGACAAGATTAATTCGATGCGGCCGCTTGCTGATCTCTACAACCATTCAATTTTGTTCCTTTTCCATCTCTAAACATTTGTCATTAAAGAGCTATCATGAACTGGTGTTAATAACATCCATATATACAGAAAGCCATTTGATTTTAATATTGATTTATTTTCTTTGAGTTCTTTGGATGGTTTTTGTTTTTGTTCTGTTGGGGTTGTTTGCTGTTGTTGTTGATTTTGTTTGCTTGTTTTGATTTTTCTTTATCAGTATTGGAGAAAAAATAAAATCATAATATTTCCAGTTGATGCACAAGTTTAACTTGTTTTATAGTTACAGTCCACTCCGCTTAAATCGACGTCGTTTAACTTGATTTTTGGATAACTTGATCGTTTTCTTTGGAACAGACCACCACCGTAGTACAATGTCAATTAAAATACAACGGTTATCTTGACATCAAGTTCAGCATTGAAACGCTTAACTTGATGTGATTTCTTTGCCCCGTTTATACAAGTCATATAGAAAAATTCAACGGATAAGTTGATTTTTTTTCTGGACCAAGCGGTACCATACTACCAGTCAGTCGTCCTAGTTTTATGGCTGATCACAAAATTGTATAGGCCTACCCTACTATGTGCCTGTAGGCTCTACTTCATGTACAGAGGAGACCGGATGTAGGCTACAAGAAGCTTAGCCCCAGGCCTAGTCTACAATAGTCTAAGAGAGAGCGAGAGAGAGGGGGAGGAGGGGGTTGAATTGGTGATGACACTATGCCTGTGTAGAATCATCATACAAAGATGTGTACCAAATGACACCAACCAGCTGGCCTAGAACTAGAAATATAAAGAAAAAATAGAGATGCTTTGCCTGAGAATATGACCAACCAGCTTGCCTAGATCTAGCTAGACTTAGCCACTATCATATGCTTTCGTGGAAAAAACAAAGCTAAAACAAAACTAAAAAGTGTGATCTCAATCATAACTGAGACAGCATCATACACTTTGGCTTCATGTAGGCCAAGTTATTATTTTCCGAACGAACACTTGGCCGGCCCAGTGATTGTGAACTCCAACCAACTTCAGTGTGTGATGTCAATCTAGATTCTAGACCATTGCCGGCATTATATCCCCTTAAAATCCCGTTTAACGGTTAACTTGAACAACGGATATCTTGATCTTTTTTCTCTCTCCCGCCAACATCGAGTAAGCGGAGTCGACTGTACTTTTTTTCTATTTTTCTTTCTCTTTTTCAATCATTTTCCAGTTTTTCTCTTTGAATTTTATGCCTGCATATAGGGAGGAGAAGAGTGAGATGATGAAATAAAAAACAATCAAATCTTAACCTTTGATAGTGATTATGTTTATCATTAATTCTGAACGTCCATATCTCTGGATGAATGAATAAAATATTTTAACAATAAATTTGACCAAAAAAAAAAGAAAAAAGAAAGCAACTGAAAAAAAAAAATTATAAAAAAAAGAACAAAAAATGGAAATCAGAGGGAATAACACAACAGGGGATTTTGCTAGTCATGCAAAAAATGGGTTTTAATTACAAACTTTGGACAAAAAATTAAAAAGCATGTCAAAGAATTCAATGTTGGTTTTAATGAAATAAATAGAGAGGGGGAAAAAAAAGAAGTCTGTGCTTATCTTCAATGTAAAAGCATTGATCTTCAAAGGATTGCACAATGACAAAAAAGTATGAGTTACAGCGAAAGAACTAAATTCATGAATCAATTGAAACTTAAAATTCATCCACCTTCAACTGTGAGCTTAGGGTTCAAATAGTGCACAGAAGAAGAAAGTACTCGTAAAAGACAAAGCAAAAAAAAAATTAAAAAAAATTGCATGACAGAAAAATAAACCAGTACATCCCCAGCCAATATAATCGATGTAAAATTGCTCATTAAAAAAAAATAATGACCACAATATCCTCTCTCTACCTAAAATAACATACAGAAACAAAAGAAAAAGAAAATCAAAAATATTTTAATCACCACAACAAAAAAAGACACCCCCTCCCCCCTCCAAAATATCATATATTTAAGCCAGAATAAATCAAAATGCATGTACAGTAGTTTCCATGAGAGTGCCCAGTGGTCAGAAAGCTAGAGGAAAGTGTCTGTCCTTACAGGAACCGAGTGGGAAGATTTTAAATGGAAGGATTTAGACCACCCTAGACCCCAACCAGTCATTCTCCTTTAACTTTCAGAGTTTTCAAAAATCTATTGTAAGTTTCAGGCGCATCTTGAAGCGTGGTGTGTGGATGAAGATTTATCTTGCTAAGCTTTTAAATCCCCTTTAAAGTTTCACAAGCCATGCCAGACCAATTTCAGCAAGTTAAAAGACACCCCTGCCAACCACCAGACTGACTATGTTGTAGCCACAGGGACCAACTCGAGTCATGGCGGACCTTACAAGAATGGTCGCTCAGACTCAAGGGCACTGTTTGCGTCAATCTGTAGACAGCCATTCATATTTAACAAACCACATTGTCAAGGCAAGGAAAATTATGCTGCCTTGCGTAATAATTGACCAAATGGGCATGTCTGTTCACCTAAGTCCAAATCTAGGCCACAACTCTCTTGCCGCATTGACTGACGCCTTTGATTGGTTGGACAGTGGACCAGCCACGATGGCATGCATTTGTTGCCTGTTCCCACTCGAAGGTGTGGAGAAAATTACTCTTCAAGTGAGCTAAGGGGATGGCTTTTGAAACTAAAGACCCATAGTAAACTATAGTATGACAAGTGTTCATGGTCACTTTATCTATTTGAAGTTAACATTTCTCAACTTTTTTTTAATGACAACATGCCAACGGACCGGGTACTAAGGCGGCAGGTGGCCTCCCAAGCGAGCACTCACGAGTGACGACTCCGATAGTGATAGGAAAAAAAAGGTGCCGTTGAAATAGCGGGCACCTAGGCGAAATGGGCACTCAGCCAGAGGGCGCCCTCATGAAAACTAGTGTAATACATATTTATTGTATAGTTGATTGATACAATGACAAACGGTTAAAGCAAACGTATGTATAATCAAATAAAGGTGAGTGATAATCAAAACACAATGAATAAAATGCATTCAATATTTAAGAAAACTTAAGATTTTGAGTGGTTAACAGAAGAAAGATATTTGGAAATAAAACAACTAGAAGTGTAATCATAATGTTCAACTGCTTTAAAATGACACAATTTATTCTGACACAGAGTGAGCTTCGATCATGTCCACAAGTTCATAAGACAAGTAAAATGAAGAAAATGTCTATCCTTCCATATAAATAAAAAATGGCAATAGTACATTAAGATTATGTCCCCATCTATAAAAACTAGTAATTTAAGATAATAGATTATGTCCCCATTCATAAAAGCTAGTAATTTAAGATAATGTCCTCCCTTTCGATTCAACTAGTAGGTAATAGTAAAATAAAATTTTATCCATCCATTCGTAAATACTGGGAAGTTAAGATAATTTCTTTCCCTTCTTATAAATCAGTACCAGTAAATTAAGATTACATCCAACCATACATAATAAACTAGTACAGCAAATTAATATCTTGTCCCCCCTATTCATTAAAAGTTCATCAAAAAATCACGAAAAAAAATAAAATTGAATTCATTACAAAACAAGATAAACTAAGTCCCTTGAGAAAGACTTTCTTTGGATAAAAAAACAGAACTCTGAAGATCCTAGAGAAGACAGATGTTCAAGTTGGGTTTCCTTTCCTAAAGTGTGAGTACAGTCCCTTGGAAAAAGCTGGCTAGATTTCTTTGTGGGCATCTTTAATATTAATTATGTGAGAAAATTACAATTAATATTGTGTATTGCTTAACATGTCCAATGCCAATAGGTGTCAACTTGTATTTCCTGTTTCATTAATCTCCATAGAACAAGGAACACAGAACACAATTTCGAAAAACTTAGACTCTCACTGTACAGTAAAAAAAAAAAAAAAAAAAAAGACAGAAAGAAGACCAAAAAAAAAAGAAAAGAAAAAAGAAAAGAAAAAAAAAGGGAAAAAAGAAAAGAAAAAAAAAGGAAAAAAGAAAAGAAAAAAAGAAAAAAAAATCCCTTCCATCAACTTGTCTTTGATTCTACAAAATATTAAATATTGACAACAATCATGAAGTTTTTCTTTGCAACTCAACAGCACAGAAACAACTGAAGCATAGAAAAAAGTCAAAGTTATGATTCTCAGAATCAAACATCTTTTAGTTCACAACACTAAAATGAGGTTAGCAAGAACAAAAAAACAAAAAACAAAAAAACAAAAAAAAAAAAAATCCATAACAAAAAATTCTGTATCAAAGGAACTGTGTTAGATATAAACAGCTGTCATCTTCAAGAGATGAAAACACTTTTATCAATATCTAGAAAACAAACTTAAACACACACCATTTTAGAAAGAATTCCACCTAAGCTGCCTATCAAAATGTTTTCTTGTTCCTGGACTGAAGAGAAATCAGTAGGGACGGTTAAGAAAAACTAAGAAGTATATATATATATGGACACAATGTTCCATAGGCATAAACATCTTAATTTGAAAAAAAAAAAAAAAAGAAAGAAAGAAAGAAAGAAAAAGAAAGAAAGAAAAGAAAAAAAAAAAGAAAGAGAAGAAAAAAAGAAAGAAAAAAAATAAGAAGAAAGAAAAAATATTGAGTTACAGCTTCACAACAACAAAAATCAACAAAAAAGCAAACTACAGATTAAAATATTTACACTTCTTTAACAATTTGGGGGATTAAAATGAGAACTGGAAGGAGAAGGGGCAAGGTGTGAATATCAATAGATAAAAGCATTATATTCATATGTATATCATATTCTTAAAATCTATTTTTGAACACATTTAATTTACAGAAATATCTCTCTTCTTTCAAGATAAAGAATATAATATGTATGTAAGTATATGTATAACTTTCTATAATGCTTTTAAGTAGGCAATATATCTTCTGTTGGGTTTTTTTTTTGAGTATGCTCAAATGAAAGAAAATGTACTCTTCGGTATGCACGTGTATGTATCAATATGGGTAGCAACAATTGAACAAGGAACAATCAATATACACCACTACACTGGTAGGTGTATGTGTAGCACATTACAGATAACTGGATTAAGATTTTGATTTACAATATAAATTAACTAAAACAAACCCTTTCCCCTACAACCATCCCCACAAAAAAATTAATGAATAAAAAAAAATAATAATAAAAGCAAAAAAAAAAAACAAAAAACAAAAAAAACCCTCCCAGCTCTTTATCCATGCACTATGGATCAAAGTAAATCTCATTTGCATAAATTAGCTTAAAAAAAAAGTTCTTTGCTTAATTTGTTTATGTATAGTTATTTTAACTTAAAAAAAAAAAAAAAAAAAAAAAAAAAAATCCCAGACAGATAACAAACCAACAACTGGTCTTTTAAAGCACTGAGTAATAACACACAGATCAAGAATTATATGCAAAATACAATTCACAAACAAATTTACAACACGCTGCAACCTCCCTTTTACTAAGGATAAAATCACACTGGCAGATGAATGTTGTGATAAAAACGGACCAGACGCTTTGTTAAAACAGTCGAGCTAACAACCACAACTTACAAAAAAAAAAAACTACTGAAAAAACAGCAATTTAAGAGTAGTTGTATGTTCATAGACTACTGGTAAATAAACGATTCAACTACAAAGAGAAAACAGACAAGGGAAAAGGAAGCAAAACCTCAATCCAACACACGCTCATGGTGTTGTCAAAAGATACTTCCAGCGACAATGAAAGAGGGCACATCCTGTTTCCTACCTAATCTTGTCTGATCATACATTTTTATGTCACAAAAACATTCTGCTCTGAATGTTCCTTTCCAGTACTGGATATACAGGACCTACATTGCATTTCTCTTTGTCTGTCCATTGTAACTAAAAGTTAGTACTACATATATATCCTAATAAACTAGCAACAATACAACGGTACAAAAATCTTTAAAAAATTGATTTTATTTAAAATTAGAAGAGATATGAGTGAAACAGGACTTTCCCCCGTTCTCTAAACCACAGAGGCAGAAGATTCCTTTCTGGAATACATACGATGGCATTTCAGTACCTGTAAAAACAAGAACTCCCAAACAAAAAACCATTACATATATCCTGATTTTTCTGAACGTATGAAGGGTTATGCATCCTTGCACAGGCTATGTCACAAGAGATCCTAAACCAGGTGCGTGGAAAATTCCTATACAATGAACTGACAAGTGGCCTTACTGGTGAGGTATTCCTTGGATGATGCAATCTCTTGCTTGCTTGTGACTGGCAGTGGCAGAAACTTGGAATAGCATTATGGGAGTAGTCGAGAATATAGCCAGGATCAAAGTTCACCTGGCATTTGATTTCAGTTTTTCATGTATCACGAAAAGATATCTCAAATAATCAAAGAGACTTCCTTAAAAAGCAAAGGGGAAGGAAGCAAAAGGGAAGTAATCGAAAAGCACTTTAAAAAATACCAGCGGAAAGAAAAAGCATTGTGAACATTTCAAAGAATATGATAATGAAGTCAATGATGACTGCATCAAAAGGTCGGCAGAAGAATTAATGAATTTGATCAAATTCAAACCATCCTTGAACACAAAAATAGTGTGACACAGGATGAACATTTGGAAAAAACAAACAAACAAAAAACAAACAAACACAAAACAATGAAAAAAAAAACACCACTCACAGAGATCATAAGAAAAGTTCAGTTGATATATGCACATATATATACAAATTAGTGCTTTATGATATGGAAAAGCTGTAGAAGGAAGGAGCATAATAGGAGGAGATAAACATAAAGTCAGAGTACTTCAGGCACTCTTACTATTTCTTATCAAGCAAACAATGCCAGAGATGCCAACCGAACCCACAGGACATGTCTTTGGGGGAGAAGAGCCGAAACAATACTTTTTGGTGTGGATTTCCAAGTGCAGAACACACAAAAAAAACACACTTTAACCAAATACATGTCGTTGAGCAATAAATTAACCTCAAATGGTTAACATCATTACATCCATGTGAATCCCAGTTCAAGGACTTCAACTCATTTGGATCCAAGTTCAAGGAATTCAACTCATTTGGATCCAAGTTCAAGGACTTAGAACTCATTTGGAGATGTAAATGCCAAGTTTTCTAGAGTCTTTATTTAGCTCAATCAAAGGGTCAACAGTTGCTTTTTTTTTTAGTAAATTACATATTTCTTAATCCCCGAAGAGAAATTTGTCATTTTGGTTTTTGACCCATAACCGGGCGTCAGCCGCCGAGTAGAGCAGCGCCGCAAAAGGAGGCAATTGGTGTAAATAACCTTGCCAAAGGGTTAAAAGCCAATGAACAGTGGGTTTGGGTTTTTTTTTCAAGCAGACCATGCAAGCGGTCACCCATCTGAACAGTGACCATGGTCAGGGTTGCTTGACTCGACTCATAGTCAATTTGGGCTCACCGCTGAGCCATTGACGCTAACTCTTTTTTTTTTTCAAGTGGGAGGGGGGGAGGGGGGGGAGGGAAAGATAGGAAAGTGAAATAAGGTCAAAGTTCATGTATGTCCCTGTCAAGCCAGGGTAGTTGGCATCTCTAACATGAAAAAAAAATAATTGGACAATCATCTTTATATAAAGGGAGGAAACGGCCAATGTTAAAAATATGTGATTTTAACAGTATGAGACACGCTTCATATTTGCACATGATAATTTGTTTCAATAGCTTTGAGGCACAATGAAAGAGGAAAGGGGGAGAGGAAGGAAGAGGAAAGAAGAGAGAGAGAGAGAGAGAGAGAGAGAGAGAGAGAGAGAGAGAGAGAGAGAGAGAGAGAGAG
>JBCHJU010003021.1:0-12347 GCA_039654505.1 Plocamopherus imperialis | reverse complement strand
ATCCCAAAGAAACCCCTTAAATGCAACAACTCCCCCCCCCCTCCCCGCCCCCACATGTAGGCGTTTTCCTTTTGGAAATAACTGGTGACTTTCCCGCGGTATATTCTGAATACATAGTTATACAATTTTTGGTAGACATCACTGTCTAATTTACCGTTTGCTTAAAGGTTGATAAATGGTGTATGCATAATATATTATGTTGTTGCATATCAGTCTCTGTCATCTATTTACGGTCTCAGAACATTTTGAAATATTGAAAGCGCCAGCGTGTAAACAGACATTTTTCTTAATGGAGATCTACCCATCAAAATGTCCATTTAAATTTGTCTCGCAGGACAACCGACAGTACCTGGCTTGTCATCGCCCATTGATCATAGTCGATGGCCATAGACGTGTAAGAATAATTAATTCACCGGGATGTTTTCCATGCACTTGGGGGACCTTCGGGTAATGAGAGTGAAGGGAGTGTGATGGAATGCCCGGGTAAATGAAAACAATGCGTGACGCTGCCGTTGAGGAAAAGCTTCCAAAGTATGCATTTGAAATTTGACTACTGTAAGTCCATTTATCGGCACGAGCACGAGATAGTAGTGGTACAGCGGTTGTGCTTTGGGCTCACAACTGGAAAGTTGGTTGTTCAAATCCCGTAAGGTACCTTGTGATTTAACCCCTGGGCAAGGGTTGCTTACACTAATTGCCTCCATTTGCGGCCCTGCTCTGCGTTCGGTTTTCCGTCAAAAAAGAAAAATGAAAAATTTCCCTTTGGAGACGAATAAAGTGGGTTTTTGAGTCGTCCACATATTGGCATGGGCATGGTTTTATCTTTGACACAATTTCCCTTATATCAGATATCAGGGTGAGTCCGGCCATGCCCCCTCCGATATATTCAATTCAATTCAAATTACTGTATTCATACCATACCAGGGAAATTAATGTGAAGACCCATGGTATTTACACGAATTTTAAGAGGAAAATAATATTCATATGAGATGTAGATGCATGTATATAGATTAAAACAAATTACTGCAACGAAAACAGAACTATCATATTATAATATTGTGTTGATTTTAAAATAGTAATAGTAAGCAATGAGATGAATAATATTTAAAGGTCAATTTAATCGTAAAAAGAAAATTATAAAATTGAAAAAAAAAACCAAAAAAAAAAAAAACCCAACCAACAAACAAAAATAAAATGTTCCATTATTTTTGAGAAGTCATATGTCGGAGGGTTAAAATGAAGGGAAATGTCGTTTTGTTCTGGTCTTTATAAAAATGAATGTCATTATTTGCAAAATGTGGCCAAAGAGTTAAATCGTGTTGGCGTGCTCATCCCGACGAAGGGGCAAATTGCATTCAAAGAGTTAAATCGTGTCCATGTCGATATGTGGGCATATTGCCACAGAGTTAATGTCGATATTTGTATTAGACCAGTAACAGGAAAACAAAATGGTTTACCCCCCTTAAAAAGGTCCATGATAATTTTGCTTCGTGGCTGAGAACGCTTTGTTTGCAACTGTCATTAATTGAATTATCTACCCATCATACGGTTGTTTTGTTGTATTCAATTGTGCTCGTGTTACTATTATCCTTCTTGGGCTTGACCGCGATATCCTTTTCAAGTGTAAATGGACTAGCGTCTGCCATAATATTTTATTTGGAAAAAGCAGGAAGACCATTAAAGCTAGAAGACCATTAAAGCTAGAAGACCATTAATTATGCATGCACATTTGTGCGTGTAACTCAATAGCATACCAATGAGCAAAGGACTTGCAGACGGATGCTTTCTTACTTGTGTTACCGCTACGGGACGTACAAAGAATTCGCGTGGAGTGGGAACGGAGCAACATTGACACACTAAACAACAAATGCCTAAGAAGAATAATACAAATTAAGTGTAAAGATAGAGTGGCATACAACGAAAGACTGGAAAACATCAGGAAAAAAAGTAAAAAGTACAATAATAGAAAAAAAATCGAGTAAAGAAGCAAGATACAGAAAATGGAAGTTCATTAGTTACATTATAATACAAAATCAAATAAATGACTGTAATACAACTCTACCCTGAACACCAAGAATGAAAGGTGGAAGAAAGACCAGAAAACAAAAATCAAAACAAAAACAAAACAAAAACAGCAAAAAACAAACAAACCAGCAACAACAAACAAACAAACAAACAAACAAAACAACACCAAACAAACACAAAACAACCCCCCCCAAAAAAAAAAGAAAAAAAAAAAAAGAAAAAGAACCCGAACAAAACAAACAACAAAACAACAAAACAAACAAAAACAAACAGAAACAAAAAAAAAAAAAGGTGAGTAAGACCAGTTGAAAAGATAAGAACCAAAGCAGGATGAAAGACATGGGGCGCGGTTAGGAAGTAACGACCAACAGAGAAAAGTGGAGAACATAATATTTCTATTATTATTCTGTGAAGGCTTAAGTGACACAAGTCACGCAGGAGATAAGTAGCAGGGAAGAAAGTGGAGGGGGTGGTGGGGAGGCAACTTCATGGGAGATAGATGCTGTCCCATCCAGGGTTGATGACCTCGTACAAGGAACTTTTGATTTGGTCTTCATGTGTGCATGTTCTGCGTGCTTTCGGATTTGTGTATTTATGAATGGGACAATTTTATGCGCGCGAGTGCGTGAGTGTGCGTATTATGTATGTGGATGTATATGTAAGCGTGTATTTCTAAATGTGTGATTATTTGTGCTCGTGCAATCCCACTTCAAGGCAGGAATGTTCCTATGCAAAGAGATGATGGTACTTTATTAATTTCGTTTAATTCTAAACGTGTCTCGTCTTACCAAAAATAATGCCATCAATAATCTTTGATAGCTTAGAAAATCACAAAAACGTTGTCACGTGTCTGATTCAGACGTTGGGGAAGTGTCCTGTTAGTGGGACACTCATCCTGCGCCATCGACATTGTGCGGTAGGGTGTTGAGTTCCTTCCCACGTCGCCTTACTTTCGTTTTGTCTAAAGAGACTTAGCTTCCCATTACTGCTGGGTGGGCAGAGCGGGAACAGAAAAAATCCCGGCACGACTGTGGATCGAACTCGGGACCTTCTGCTTGAGAGGCGGGCGCATTAATCACTGCGTCACTCCACGCCAATCCTTCCTAATATTTCTAGTGGTTGGTTTACACTGACAGACTTGAGCAACGATGATAAACAGAGCTATATATATAGCATTGGACAGCTACTTGCAGAAGGTCCGTGAGAATAAGCAATGTTATTTATTATATAAAAATAAATAAATAATATTAATTCATGATAAAATAATGAATAATAAAAGTAGATAATTGTTTGAAGGAGTTCAAAGGAGGACAACCAAGCAGCTCCTAGCATATAAAAGCCCTGCCTCATCAATAGAAAGACTAAAAATCCAGAACATTCCCACCTTTGCCTTTCAAAAAAAAAAAAAAAAAAAAAAAGAGGAGACATGCTTTACACATGTATACTCAAAATGTTAAGTTGAAACAACGTCAATTCATCCTGAAAGTTCCTCAAAATGTGGGAAGATATTATGGCAACAGGACCTAGAATAAGAAAGCTGTACCCACAAAGAACAAGACTGGACTTAAGAAAACACTCCTCTTCTCTACGTACTGTGACAGCATGGAGCAACCTACCCGAACAAGTCACAAATGTCCCGAATGTCAATGCCGTCATAAACAGACTTGACATATTCTGGAACAATCAGGAGTTGGTATATAAGCACAAAGTGCCATAGCGTTGAGTCCATCCCAGGCAGAGGAACTGACTGCTGCTGCTGCTACTATTACTCCTGCTGCTGCTGTTGCTACTTCTTCTACTTCTTGAAAACGCAGAAAGCAGGAAATCGATGTTCTTACGAATTTATCATTCCTGCCCAAACTCACTCATGTACTTGAATGGGAACTGAAAAACAAATCTTTTAGTATCAATTCTCACACCGGCATAGGCCCCTAAAGATTGAAGGGAGAACGATGCATGACAGTACGTTTATTTTACTTACACTTACAGTAAGGAACACGGACCGGGCCGTCCACCAGCGTAGATGGAGCAAAAGGATGGTGGGATGACAAACAAAAACAATAAAAGACAACAACACAGCAACAGAACATAACCCAAAAAAAAAAACACACAAAAAAAAAAAAAACAAAACAAACCAAAAAGCAAACCAAAAAAAAAAACTACAAAACAGCAACAAAAGCAAAACTAATAACCAAAAATAAATAAATAAATAAAATAAATAAAAAAATAAATAAAAAAAATAAGCAAAGACAAAATAAAACAAAGAAACGAATAATTTCAACACAAGAACAACTCACTTTTCCATTGGAAACAGTAACCCCTTCCCATCCCCACGATCAAATGAAAAAAGAGGAAAGTAACCCCCACTCCCTTTCAAAAACTTAACAACAAAATAGCAACAACAATAAGAACAAAGCAAACAAAACAACAACAGCAATTGAATTCACCCCCCACCAAAAAAAACCCACCCCAAAAACAAAACAACAGCAACAAAAAACCAAAAGCAAATTGCGCCCCCCCCCTCAAATAAAAAAACAACAAACAAACAAACCAAAAAAAAAACAACAAACAAAACGAAAACAAACAAACGAAAAACCCCGAAGAAACGAAAACCCCCAAAACAAAACAAAAAGCAACAACAAAATGAACAACAACATCAATAAGAATCCAAAACAAATCATAATCCCCTCAAAATATAAATCCCCACCAATAACAACAAAAGCAACAACAACAACAACAACAACAACAACAACAACAACAACAACAACAACAACAAACACACAACCCCTCCATGAGAAAAAACCCCAGATAAATCCAACACCAAGAACCACCAAACAAAAAACAAAACCAAAACTAGACGGATGGAGACTACCAACCTCTCATGATTTCTTACCATTTGACATCTTCTGAAAATCACTACACAGAAAATAAACCGCGATGCAAGGAAACGAATATGAAATATCGCCTATTTAAACACTTAAATTGTTAATGCAAAAACAAAACGTGGATGTCGCAGCAAGAGAAATTTCTATACAAAGATGTTTGAACGTGAGTTTCTCACGTCTAAAAGACCGCTCATCGAACGGCGGAAACAAGGAGTACTGTGTGGGCGAGGGAAAAGCGTGGACTGCCGGGCATGAAACGAATGAATGGCGCGTGCCTGGCGCCACTCCACCCCTAATGAACGCCATAGGCCGGTGGTGCTCTCGTAGCCAGTGAACTCGGTCTAGGGAGGGCAAATCGTATTTATAGCAGATTTGAGCAAACCATAAACCCTCTAATATGCAGTATCGCCTGTAGCGCATCTTCTACTTATTATATTTTGTCCTTTCTTCTCACGCACACGCACACGCACACGCACACGCACACAAGATTGGTTCTTGGTCATCAATATGTCATTATTATGCTATTTTTTATTTTTTTTTTTTTTACTAGTGAAAGCCTTAGGTCAAAGTTCAAAATATTGTAGGCTATTTGACGCTATTTTCAGTATACGCGATAACACCCATGTCCAACATTTCCTTATTACTTCCGGATTTTGAGGCAAACGGTCGGGAATTCGTGATGAAGTAGCTTTTGCAAACACCAAAGGAATAGTATGCAATAATGAAGGTCCTCGCCAAACCGATAGTCTCACTCATCTGCAATAGCGGTGGTGGGGGGGGGGGGGACGGGACGGGACGAATTTGATTCTGCAAACACAAGGATTTGGACTTTGGGCTCGGGGCAATGGAGGTCGGGTATGAGTTGTAATGCAGGATAGGGAACCGGAAGTTATGCTCTGTTCCTTTAAAGGGTTTCGTTTCAGCAGTTATATGTTGAATATTTCCATGAAAATAAGATACATTTCATGACAAGTCCCACGCAGTAACCATAAATACTAGACTAAATTCTTTAAACAAAATCTTTAATACACAACACTGATATCAAAATACAAGATAGAATTACTTTAGGCACGTAAGTTTGTCCGCTATTTTGAAAACAAGGTCTAAGGATCATGTAGTTCGGTGTTTTCTTCTGACCAACTCCTTTCTTTACAATGTGCCAAAGTGATCCGATTTCCGAGTCTCGAAATATCGCCGTAATTTACGGGCTGCCATCTTTGACCTCATTAGTCACAAAGAATTCTTTGTTCTGCTGTACGAGGAATTCATTGTTGTGCTCCCTTTATTGGTCTCGTTGAACATTGTTCACATCATTTAGTGCCACTAATGGTCCATGCGATAATGCGTGTGTATTTATTTGATTCGGTGACTTAAGAACTGCTTTCCGAGAGCAAATTAGAATAGCTAAAATAATACAAATCTTTTAAATCGAAGACAATCGGACCAATGTCACTTTCAATGCTTGTAAATGGGAAAACCATGGCAGGATGGAAATTCCGAACTATTTTCAATGTTTGCATTATGGGCATTCAAAGGGTGTGGGAAGAAATAGATGTTCACACCTCTCTTTAATGTGTTGATATGTACTTTAAAGAACTAACACATCCATGTTGATGACATCAGCGACGTAATGAAAACGTGTGCTCAGTGCTAGAAGGGGAAGGTCATGGTGGATAACGAGTAAAGATCTCCCTTCAATGTGTATTTGAACGAGGGCATACGGGGCATTGGACTGGGGAGGACGACTAATGAATTGTAGGTAAAGATTTCCTATCGATGCGTCTATATAAAGAGTGGGTGTTCGTGACGGGGAGAAGAGGGTCGCCGATTAATTACATCCTTCATTCACAGGACGAACTGTTAGAGAGGAAGGTGGGCAAAGGGTGAAAATGGTAGGACGGAATCGTGATTTAACTCTAATGCTCAAACGGGCTCTGATGAAGCCTGGGATAGTGAGAGGAGTCTTCTTCATATGGAGAACTGAGACTCATGTTGCGGACATAAACGATAGAGAGAAAACGCCATACTATGACCTCTATTGGAGATCGTCCCCATTTCATATTAACGACGATCAACCCTGGGATAGTAAACGTACAAATAAAAAGAAGACATTCAGTTGAAATTGAATTAACAAAAGAGAAACCGAAAACAAACGAACACAGCGCCAATGCATGAAATATTAATATCAACACATAACGCACACCAGTGAACCACAGTAAAGACAAAAAAGATCAAACAGATTGCGTCAATAACGAAACTCAAAACCTCAAACGAAGGCAAAACATTATGTGGAAAAATTGTAAAATAAAAATACATGTATGACGAAAACAAAAATGAAAACCAGGAAAATTGAGGAAAGATGCTGATTATCCCCACATAGTCAGTTAGCTGAAGATGAGTTCCACACACTTAGCTGATGATGAGTTGCACATACAGTTAGTCCTCTGATGATGAGTTTCATATACAGGCCGTTAGCTGATGACGAGTTCCATATGCGGTCAGTTGGCCGATGGTGAGTTTCACATACAGTTAGCTGATGACGATTTCCACATGCGGTCAGTTAGCCGATGGCTAGTTTTACATACAGTTGGCTGATGACGATTTCCACGTGCGGTCAGTTAGCCGATGGTGATTTTCACACACAATTAGCTGATGAACAGTTAGCTGATGACGAGTTTCACACAGATAGCTGATGACGAGTTTCACACAGTTAGCTGATGACGAGTTTCACACAGTTAGCTGATGACTAGTTCCACACATTTAGCTGATGACGAGTTCCACACATTTAGCTGATGACGAGTTCCACACAGTTAGCTGATGACGAGTTTCACACAGTTAGCTGATGACGAGTTTCACACATTTAGCTGATGACGAGTTCCACACAGTTAGCTGATGACGAGTTCCACACATTTAGCTGATGACGAGTTCCACACATTTAGCTGATGACGAGTTCCACACATTTAGCTGATGACGAGTTTCACATACAGGCATTTAGCTGATGGTTAGTTTCGCACACAGTTAGGTGATAATGGTTTTTGCATACAGTTATCTGATGACGTGTTTCATACACAGTCATTCAGCTGATGAACATGAGTGCAAAGAGTGTTTTCCAAGAACACGACGTCTCATTTTGTGCATTCATAATATCCCGGACTCCAAATGTGACCTTAAGGTCCGATTTCCTAGCATCTATCACCCAAACTTAGATGCCACACAAACCACACCCAATGTACCAAACATGATTCGAATCAGGCTTTATCAATGTTTCTGATTATATAAACCTAGATCAAACTCCCATCCCCAAATCAATAAGTATATTTTGAAAGGAGTAAAAACCCAGGAAAAGTGTGGATTATAACTATAATTTTGGCCTCATTTTGTTTCTTTGATTACTGGCGTAGTACAGGTTGTTTGAAAGATGCATGCATGCAATTTAGATAACGCAATGATGTCTGTATATAAGGGGTTATTCAAGATGTATACTGTAATACGTCTGTCGCAATGATTCAGGCTGAAAGGCATTGCAAAAATTATAGATAAATCACAGTGACCTCTTACGACAGAAATATTCTAAACATTCTCGTAGCCTCTATCAATGCTGTATTAAATAGAGCAAACGGGTGGGTGTCTTCGGCCAGAATAGAAAATCACCTTCGTCGTTTTCGTTTTACGTTTAAACGTATGACTACAAATTGTCGAATTTTCCCTTTTTCGCACCAAAGTAAACTGTAATGGAAGACGTTCATTTAAGTTTTATCAAAAATACAATTTGTCATCAGAAATGTGCAAAACACAATTTCATTTTTGATAAAAATGATATATAAGTGACCTGCAATATTGCAGCAATAAATTTTACATTGCATGGTGTGAAAAGGGAAAAATTCGAAAATCTCTCGTTCTACGTGTGTGGCACGACACGGACGTTTTCAATCCTGCAAATCGACCTAACCGATGCACTTCTAAAATAAAAGGGTACAGACGATGTACATTTAAATGTGAGATACATATTTTTTTTATTTGACTTTGGGCACACCGTTATCAGGTCGCAACAAAAAGCCACGGTGGAGAGCTCAACATGATGTAAAATTTTCGGGTTTAAACCCTTTGTCAAACAACAATCAACAATGACAAGACAATAATTTTAAATTCATTCTCTGTTTGAACATGTGAATTATTTGCTGAATGTTTGCTTGTTTTTGTTTTTGAACGTTTATCCGTATGAGGCGTGTAAAGGTCAAATGACCCATGAGCCTGTAAATCTATGATATGATATGATAATAGGGCAAAAGAAATTACAATAAAAAGCTTGAAAATTTAAAATGAATAAATATCTGAAAACAAAACAAAAAAATCTAGATCTATCAGTTGTTTGTCTGACGAAGATTTTAGACTCGAAATTTACTGTTTTGTAAAGTCTTTATAGTGGAGACTTTTATTAAACTTTGTTTTGTTTTCATTCGTTCTGTCGACCTGACTGTCTACTATTTTGGCGTTTACTATTGGTGCGCTCTAACGGCCACGGGGCGCTAGGTAATTTATTATTATTTTAAGAGAGAGCCCGTCGCGTGCGGGTGGAAAAGGGGATTTAATTAAACGTAGTATTATAGCGTTTACTTAGCACCCTCTACCGGCTAGAGCGCACCATCGATGAACACGCTAAATTATAAAGAGAGAGAGTGAGCTGTCGTGGCTTATCCTTATGGTGTCTTTGATAAGCTCACTTCGGCAGACATGGTATGTAGGCCAACGCCTTATAACTGTACTCATGGTCTCAGGGCGCCTTGGCGGGAAATAAGGGTTTCCCGCGCTTTGCTCACATAGGATAAGCCGTGTAAGCCCAGCACAATGGAGTGGTACATTGTATATGTACTATACCGGTATATGCCATCAATTTACAAGCTAATTGAACGTTTCTGCTTCGCTTATCCTGGGTGATTAAGGCCTAAGAGACATGCATGGGTTTCGGCCCAGCGCTCGCATTCTCAGAACGTTGCCGATCATTCTTGAATTCAAGATTGAGACTGGAGTATAGGCGGGCCAGATCTTTGTTGAGAACTACTGGATGGATCCATTGATTTGTTTGCTGGTATTTCAATGCCTCTTAGTTGCCTATATGCACGAAACGGCGCAATTTCTTTCTGTGATGTAATTAGACAGATGTTCTTCGTTGCGCTTTCTATATACTCTAGCTTTTAGATGGATATTTTGAATGGGTATCGGAAATTCAAAAAGTTGCTTTCTGTGGAAGACGTCCGATTTATCACTCGCTCAAGGTTAAAACCCAGGTGCTACAGTTGTTTGTATGTATTGACTTGAGCAATGCTTTATAATGCATGTATTTACCCTCTAACACTTCATTTAATCCTCTTATCCACAACATTATGTTGGTTGTCGTATAAAGGGTTGCTGTGGAGTGTGTTTTCGACTCTCTATTATCTTCTATGTCGTAGATTTATATCACTGAACAGACCTGCTTCGTTATTTTAAAGGCTGTGTCTTTCCCTTTGAGCGAAGTCAGTTCAAATAAATCATAAGACATATGACAGTTATAATCTGTATGATGAGCAGCCAGACAACAAAGTACAGTGCCAAGAGTACGCATTGCACCTTGTATTTTTTGGTGCGTGTGGACTTGGCTGGCGAATTCATTGGGTTGGCCCTCTAGCCTCCAATGGCTTGTTGACTGATTAATCCTTCTCTTGACCGTTCATCAGTGTGAAAGGAGTGGCGCTCAGGCAGCTCAGCAATCGCCGCTAATCGCTTTCCAATCGCCAGCCAAGCAATTGGCCTTTTTAAAACCCTCAAAACGCTTAACCCAGCCATGAAATTGACGAGAGACTGGCAATCGATTACTCTGATCACTGAATTAAACGCTGTCATGGCCCACATTGGGAAACCCTGTCCGGCCTCAATACCGTCTGCTTGTTACGAGTTTCATTGCGATGCCGTGGGCCACGAGGGACGACCCCAATAAGTTGCCAGCGTTTTCTCTCACCTCGCAGTCACACCAATAATTGTTGTCTCCCGTGTGTCGTAGTAGCTGCCGTCTAGACGTGGCTCTCAGAAAGCTCATTTTGTCGGCGTCCTCTTCAAAGGTGACTCGATCTATGCGACACTGCGAATTACGCTTGCCGAGAGCCGTCGTCCAAAATAACTGAGTCCCTGAACTGTAAATTTTGGGGTTTTTTGTTTGGGTTATTTATTCGCCAACGTTTGCTGCATACTATAACAAAGCACCAGGAGAGTTCAGATCTTTCATAAGGCAGCTCGAGCTCATGTCAAAGAATAGAAGTTTTTTTTTTAATTCTTACAGATGTCGATCTTTACGACATCTTCAAAGTTTGGCGGTTAAAGAAGTTGGTGTGGACGTAAATAATACAGTGCGCACAGAGGTCCGCCATTTTGCTAAGGTCATCTTCACTCTCCAATGTGTGTGGATGTTTATACGATGTATGAACATCATTCATAGGTTAGTTGACGAACTATAATATAGGTCTTATATTAGGCTTTGATAGCATCTCAGTCTATACGTGAAATGAATAAGATCTAGATACTGTTCTTTAGTTACGTACATGTAGTATCTATTTCTTCATTAACATAAGATTCTGATCTAATCATTGTGATGGCTTGATGAGACGGGAGACGAAGCTTGTTTTACTATTATTATATACGCATGCGCACCATACGTTTTAAAACATTGTCACTTTTAACACACCTTGTACTCCCATTCATCATAGACCACTTGATGGAGTAGTGCGGAGCGATTATACCGATTATGTCTATTCAGAAAAAGGGGAACGATGGGCTCTCAAAAGCCCGTTTTTTATTTACTTCACTTGGGTTTAGCGAAGCAAATCCCCAACCCCTAAAAAAAACAAAATAAACAAAAAAAAAAAAAACCAAACAAACAAAAAAAAACAGAAACAAAACAACAACAACAAAAAAACCCAATAACAACACCAAACAACAACAACAACAACAACAACAACATCAAAACAACAACAACAACAACAACAACAACAACAACAACAACAACATCAACAACAAACCAAAAACAAAGGAAAAACGACTGAAAATAAATGTAACAATAGAAGAGAAGGGACAAAGGATATCACAAGATACGAAATAAGGCGATTCTCCTGGAGTTTAATTTGATTTTGTTCAAGGAAAAAGGGGAACAGATCAAAGGATTTTCCCGTCACTATAATCCTTCCTATCACATTCAATTATTGATCTGACATTGTTCTAAACCTCGGCCCTGTATGTCTGTCGGTTGTCTTTCCAACGGTCTTTCTGTTTCTTTTCTGTCCGTCTCACTCTGTCGTTCTGTCAGTCTGTCGATCGTACTGTCTGTAAGCAGGTGTGTGCCTGTCTGCCTTTTGTCTGTCGGTCTATTTCCCTCTCTCCCTCCCCCTCTCTCCCGCCCTCCCTCCCACA